>QVNW01000166.1:0-188710 GCA_014825475.1 Pseudomyrmex flavicornis | reverse complement strand
TCCCGCGCGGGGTATTAAACGTGCGTTAATATTTCGCACGCGCCGCCAAGAAATTAGAGAGAGAGAGAAAGAGACGAGAATTTATTTCGGCGAACGAGACGACGATCTCGCGCGTAATCTGTCGGTACGGTTCGATTATTATCGATACAACGCAATCCGCCACGCGCAACGTTTCGAAAATCTTACATAACGCGACGAAGGAGTGAATAATTCATAACAATGGCGTGTTGCTCCGGGAAACGAACGGACGATGCGATTACGTAGACTCGCTAAGCGCGTATGTACGTCGGTTTAACTAAGAATAGAGATAAAAGCGCTTTAACATCGATGGCGGATGATGACTAACTGCTGTCACACAATCCTTTCGCCACGGTGACGATTTTTCACGATTGTCGCTCGAAAATTTATAAACGCGTGCCGACGCGCGTATAATAATTCGTGGAGGGACGCGCGAATCGATGGTGAAATTAAGTCGGCATCGCATTCGAACGTGCTTACTGTGCACGAAGCTGCGAAGAACGCGCCGAGAGGGAAGATAACATCAGGGCGGATAAGATCTCTTCTTTTTTTTCCACTCAAATTGCCGTACATGTATGCGAATGCGTGCGTGCGTGTGTGTGTCTGGTTCAACGCAGCGGCTTCCTCGCCGCAGAGTTTCTAATAACGCCGAGGCTCTCCTCCGCCTGTCGAGCGCGAAGAAAGCGACTTTATATGCCCGACAGGAAGAGAGAGAGAGAGAGAGAGAGAGAGAGAGAGAAGCTTTTTCGAACTTTGCATGTACACCGCGAAGAAATTGTTTTCGCGCGACGTCCGTCTCGCGTAAACGCGTGTATTAGCACGTTGATTAGCAGCCGCTTTTTCTTATCATCTCCTCGTAAATTGTTCGTGTGGCGAAATTTCCAAAGTTACCAAATGTTTGAAAAATTTTTTCAAAGTTTTCCCATCGCGCATTTGTAAATGTAATATCTATATAATGTACAATAAATTGTTGTTTTATCATTAAAATTCGATTTTCCCGAAAAACGCGATTACTTAGTAAATCGCCGCGCACGAGAGGATGATTTTCATGTCTCGAAAACTTCGCTTAATTAATTCGGTCACGAGAGAGACCGCCGTCGGGTGCAGCTGTCTCTAAGAGATTTTCCAACACGAAAATCATCCCGGCCATTTTTATACTGCATAATCCTCGCAGCCCTCCCCCTTTCCTACCTCCGTCTCGCGTAGCCGCCATCGTCGTCGTCGTCTGTAAGAGTAAAACACTAATTACAGCCCGACGCGGTCGCTTCCGTTGGCAGCGTAGACAAAAGCAGCTTTAGAGAGCCCGCAAAGCTCTCTCCGTTCTCGATATCTTTCTTTCTCTCTCTCTCTCTCTCTCTCTTGCTTTCTCTCTCTTCGACCGAGCTTACTCAACTTTCCGCAAAGTGCGGTGCCTCTGCGGAAGACGGCCGACGGAATCGGCGGAGATTTTGTCGCGCGCGTCGCGTTCGTCGTCGGGGCGCACGGCGGACAATAATTTCGCGGGTGCAATGCAACCCGCCGCACCCGGATGAACTCTCGAATGTTCCCAGAGCGCGCAAAAGGAACAACTTTCGCGTTGCTGACGAGTCTCCATGTCACGGCAACAGTCCGCGACCACAGTTCAAGATCTTTCGCCGGAGGAAAGCCAACTCATTTTTTTCTTTTCGCGAAAAAATCCAATTATCATACAAATCCGTAATAATCTGCTTCCGATTACAGAAAAGATGACGATAAATTGCATTCCGAGACGGAGACCATTGTTCAAATGCGAGCGAGGCGCTCACATTGCGCTTTCACAGACATTACTCGAATCACACGCTCGCGACACTGAATCTACAACATTTATTGCATCAAAAAAACAATCGTCACTCCATTAAGGTTTTTCTTTCTAAAATATTGTCATTTTTCGTCCGCTCGATTAAGCCAAAAGAGTTCCAATGTTCCCATAAATACAAGAAGACACACAGTTTAGAGCAGGTGTTACAAGACGTTATTTTCATCCAATTTTTTTCCTCCCCCCCCCTGACATTTTGCGAGTCACGTAAAGAAACACGCCGAGACCGATGAGCGCGCTGCGCAAAAGCGACCGACGATGTTTCGACTCACGAGAGGCGACGGAGACCGGGCCGGCTCGCAGAGGTTTGTCTAGAGTTTAGCGGCGAGCTTCGGGCTCGATCACACTTGTTGAGGGGAAAGCCTTCGCGCCACCTTCATCACCCTCCTCCTCGTGCTTGTCCTCCACCTCTCTCACGGGTATTCTCTTTCCCCTTCGTTCTCTTTCTCTGTCTTGTCTGGTCCTCCTCCCCTTCTCTTCCTATCCTTCGGCTTTTCCTCTCTGTGCGCTTCCTCCCTTCTCTTTCTCGCCACTTTTGCCTCATGATCTATCTCTCCCACCTAGTGCGGCACCTCCGCGAGACGACCTTGACCTCACGTCGCGTCCGCGTTGTCCTAATGTTTTCGTCTAAACGTTCTCCGCCGATGCCGGGAGTCTTCCCAGTCGCTCAATCGATTACGGGAGCACGTTACGATTGTTGCGTAGAGTCCGCGAGGTTAATCCGATACTACCGGTGAAGATTCCTGTGATTGACGACAAGTCGATTACGCGTCGAATTTCGAACTTATTTACTCGCTTTCTCGACAAAGAAAATCGCATTACGGCGCAAACGTCGTAATTGTTCTGCGGTTGGCAACCGGAAGGGTTACTAACCCCTTCTCACCCCGGGACGGCCATGTGCGTCGACGACACGTCAAGCTCCGATCTCCTCCCTTCCTCTCTGGTCTTTCGTCCCCTCGTCCCCTCCGCCGTGGCGTCGTTCTTTGATCATTGGCGCCGCTGCGCTTTCTCGGAGAAGATCTCGCGCGCGCCGCTTGAAGGTTGAAAGAGAGGGAGTAGGTGTGTGTATGCGTAGAGTAAAGGCACGACACACGCGAGAGAGTTATGTCATCGTGCGAGAGAGCGGGCGAGCACGTTTCTAGCTGATAACGCACTCGCGCGATGACGAAAAGGCGACGTAGTCGCGCGGAAGATTCGATTACGCGCCGTCGGGCGTAATAACTTCTAACGACAAAAAGAGGCCTCCGATTTCTCAGCGTGAAAACTGCTCCGATCGTTACATTGCGGCGATTGCTCGCGCTGTGTAATTCGCTTAAATTTTTACGTACTCACATCCCGTCCGACTGGGAAGAGACACGAGATGCCGAACACGCGCGCGTCTCTTCGAAAGAGCTTCGGAAGCGAAAACACGAGAGAAATGACAACCACTGGTGCGCCAGCTTATCTGCCGTGTGCGCAGTTTCATTCGAACGAGCGTGTGCACGTCGTAAAAAAAAAAAAAAAAATGCAGCGGCACCACCTCCAGGTTGTTACTCAGACACAAACCTGGACCGCGCGATACAATCAATCGGTCATAAATATCGCGGCGAAATCGTAACCGCGGAATATCGGACACTCCTGTTTCACCGTGCGCGCGCGCGTTTAAAGGAGACACAACGACGACAATGGAGGTTCGCGTGTGTTCGCGAAATGTCACTCGGGGAAAATTAATGCGACGCGAAACCCGCGAGCAGAGAAAAGACAGATTATACGCCGCCTTCGTTATCAGGCAGAAATATATCCGCGCGCGAACGCGCCGTGAGAAAAGGAGAAGTTTATTCTTTTTCTTTTTTTTTTTTTTTTGTTTTGCTCGCGAACACTTAAAAATTGCGTTAATTCTTCTCGCGCGCGCGAGATGAAATTAAGTGCTCTCGCCGTCCACGCGCGGTTTGCGCTCGTGAGAGCGGCGGTGTGTCGTGCGACACACGGCGCGAAAGAATATTGCGCCGCGTGAAAAATAATTAGAAAGAAAAAAAAAACCGAGTGCCAGAGGAGACAGGAGAACGTAAAAGACGCGCGAAACAAAATTAAGAGCAAGTGAGAGGCAACTAACTACGACCGGGCGCTTCATTAAAGAAATAATTAGATACGAGAATATATTAAACATAACAATTCTGAAAGTTTTAAGTATTTTTTTAACACAATGTTTTTTAGATATTTGATTCTAACACTTTGTTAAATTATTTCTTTAATAAATGTCCGGCCGGCTACTGATCATTGGGACATTTACTCGATAAAGAAAGAATATTTTTGATAATTTTGTAACGTTCGAGATATTTCCGCAAAGTTCAAGTTGGGACAAACACGTTCGCGGCTTTCGTTCCGCGATTTCACGTCGTGCGTTTCCCTTCTTCGTTTGTGCTCTCCCGTATACAGAGAGAACATGACACCGGGTTATCTCACTTCCAGGTACCGATTTGTCGCATTACAAAGCGCGCAATAGGTGAAAGCGAGCGCTTTAAATCCCGTCGTCGTCGATGTAGTCGCGCGGGGATTTATCGCGCGATTATCATCAGCAGAGGAGAGTTTTTAAGAGATTCGAGCGAATCGGAATGCGAATCACGTCTCCCAGTCTGGGAATCTGGGCCGTTCGTTCTAATGACGTTCGCCGATGCCAAGTTTTCGTGCAGTTTCAGGATGATCGGTTGCGGAGCGCGTAGTTTTCCACGATTCCGGCAAAAATATTTGTTTCTCTCGATCGGGAGAGAGTCACACCCGTCGTCACGCGAAAACCGATGGGAGTTCGTAACGCGATGCGATATAATCTCGAAATATGTTCAAGAAAACCGAGACTCGACTCGGTCTGCGAGTTTTTCAAATATTAGCAGTGAGCTTCGCCGTAATAAAATATACTTCGCGCTCTATGTTATCGAAACGTTACATTATTCGCTGAATTCGAGATGTAATTTTTAAAACGTAGATATTGGATGTGGAGAGAGAGAGAGAGAGAGAGAGACGCGGCTCCGAAGAGATATTGGAAAACAAACATTTTTCATACCTATTCGCGGTATAATCTCGATTTATTTGCGGCTGCGGATTTTTACGTAACTTCCCTCCCTCCCTCCCGCGTCTGACTTGATTTCAAGAGAAATTGATTGCAACCGGATGCTAATTAAACGCGAGAGATTCGCGAAAATTCATTCCGCGGCGCGGTTCGACGCGCGAGCGCCCTGCAACAACGAAACGAACGAAACAAAAAACGAAAATGGAAGCCGCCACTAATTTCGCGAGCAATTATTTATCGAAGGAAAAACGCGAGACCGCTGCCGGTTGTTTAGTTGTGCGCGTTGCCGAGTTATGCGGCGCGTTTGTACTCGCGCGGTTATTCCTTTCATCGTGCAATAATATTCAGAACAACGCGCTCTATCTCCGGGCGCTGTGCAATATTCTACGCCTGCGATTGTTACGTTATATTAAAATTATTCTCGGAGTAGATATTCATATGTAGATATGCGCGCACTCGACTTCCTTAACATAATTAAGCGCGTGCGAAGTCGGCGAGAAGAAAGAGAGAAACGTTTCCTTGATATATTTAAATTCAATTTGCAACGTTCTCGCGCGGCGGCATTCGAAAAAAAAAAAAAAAAAAAAAAAAAAAAAATACGAAATGCAATATGCAAACCAGAACATCTAACGATGAAAATACATTGAAAGATGAGGCATATGAAAATGCGAGAGTGCCTATAAATGTATTAAATTCGGTTTAAGATGCTCGCAGCATCTGCCATTTGAAGACAACAATTGTCAAAAAAAAATAGAAAATGTTTTGCGCAATCAAGCTCGAGCAGCGGAGAACGCCTCGTATGCCTCATCTCTTGTATTCCTGCAACGGACACATGCAGAAGCTACTTCAAATCGTATGCTCTTACTTTAATCCATCCTCCATGAGCGGTCACGACCACATACAGCAAATACAGATCTATATCCTTCCCGTTGATCTTCGGAAATTTCTTGAAGAGAGTCCTGGAATCAGAAAAACAAGTCCGTGAGTTCCACATGCGCGAATCAAATCTTATGCCTGACGACTATCAATCTCGATTAAGAAAACAACAAACTTATTTTCACGGATTCGCGAAAAACAAAAAAAAAAAAAAGAATCACGTCGTCAAATTCGCAAACTTTTTCGACAACGTCTTTTCAACCATCTCCCGCACAAACGCAGCGCGCAAAGTAATCGTCTAATTAACCTAGATAAGAGGTCAAGCGTGTCTCTGTGATTCACTGCCTCGAGGCTCGCTAACAATGGGGAAACGATAAGTGTGCTTGCACACTTTTTTTCACGCACAAAATTTCACTACGAGATTCAATCGCGAAACAAACGTGTGGCGGCACATGACACGAGCGAGGCTTCGATTTTCACAAGAGGTTTTTCAAATAAGACATACCTAAATCAAACACGCATCGTTTTCGTTAAAAAAAAAAAAAAAAAAAAAAAAAAAAAAAAAAAAACAAATTCGCGATACGCATATCTTCGGAAATCCATAGCTGAAACACTGATCAAGTATTTGCGCTATGCTGGTACTTACATACACGCACGCACACGCACGCACGTTTTTACGAGGTATTACATATATATATATTCACACGCACAAATACGTGAGATTCGCAGAGTAGCACGAAATAAAAACCAAAAAAAAAGCACGAAAGCAATCGGTAAACAGACGACATTTCATCCCGTAAAACCTTTGTGTTGCTCGACGAGTCGAGAAATCGGTTTGAACATAACCTCAAACGCTCGCGCGAAACCTCGTTGGCGTGCCGTCGCGGCTTCTGCCTGATCGTGTCGATCGGTCGAGTTTGACCGACGATCAAGAGCAGGAGAGGGGAAGATCCAAGTTCGCGGGGGACACGATCCTTTTTTGCGGAGACGCATCGCGGAAGCGAGGAGGAGAGGAGGAGAAGATTAGGGAGAGGAGGGGAAGGGAATCGTGTGCGGCAAAACGGAAGGAGAAAGCGCTCTCGTATATATCTCTTTGCCTTACCCTCGAGTCTCGTGGAAGTGTCGGAGATCCTTGAGGAAGTTCTCCCGCTCCTTCTCGTACGTCACAGGGTCTTTGTTGAGGATCTTGGCCATGTTCGCGGGTGCAAGTGCGCGCGGGCGTGCTAATCGGGGTGGTGTTGTGCTCTGGGTTTACAGGGCACGCAGGGGCAGCGGCGGACAGACAAGTAGGAGGTGCAGCACATGGGCGCGCACGGGGGCACATTTACGCGAGAAGCGTCTTTCTGCTGCTGTTGCTCTCACGGCGTGCGGGGACGCGCGAGGACGAGGACGACCGCGGGTCGACACGGGGTCGCGACCCGCTCCCGACATCGGGTCCGTCTTGTCCCGCAAAACCCGAAGTCGGCCGGTGGCCTCTTCGTCGCTCCGTCTCACTCTCTCAGTTTCTCTGTCTCTTGCGTTTCTCGCACTCTGTGTCTCCTTCTAACGTTTGTTGTCTTTCTTCTCTGCCTTTTCTTTTTTTTTCTCACTGCTCGGTCTCACGTTCTTTCTTTCTTTCTCTCTCGTTTTCTCTCTCTCTCTCTCTCTTTCTTTCTCTTTCTCTCTGTCTATCCACTAGTGTAAGCTCGCTCGTTCGCTCTCTCGCTCGCGCGCGCAAAACGAGACAACGACGACGACGACGACGACGACGACACCGCGGCGGCGGCTTTTCCTTGTCGTACCGCCGCCCCCGGATCGCCTTCCCGCCGCGTAACGGCGTACGAAACCGCTCTCACGCGCGATCCACCACGGGGAGCACTCGCGACGTGTGCAGGAAAAAATCCGAATGCGAGAGGATACAACAGTCAGCACCGAGCGGACGAACGACCCACTCGACTCGCGTTACTCGAGAAAAGCGGGGGCGCGTTACGGGCACAGTACAAACGAGGCACACAGTACGCCACGGCACAGCACGGCACGACACGGTACCCGCTCGGCTCCGCTCGGCTCGGACCGCGCGGCGGTGTTTCACGAGAGGCAACCGAGAGAGAGAAAAACGTAACAACGTCGGCAGACAACGACGACCAACGGCGAAGTGCCTTTCCGCGCTCGCTCGCTCGGTTTTTCTTTCTCTCTCTCTCTCTCTCACTCACGAACTCTCTCTTTCTCTCTGTTGCTCGCTAGCTCTCTCTTTCTTTCTCTCTCTCCTCTGTGTGTAGGCCCCGATCGATTCACCTGTCACTTGTCAACGAAACTCACGGGATCTCCGTTGCGCCACGCACCAGCCGCCTCGCGACGCCCGGCTGGCTACCGTAGCTCTCCGCGTAACGCCCGAATTCTCGGCCCGCGCGTGTGTCCGTACGCAGGCCGGCGGTGAGCGCGTTCACTTGCGTAGAGCCGAAGCGCTTGACGTGCGCCCGTATATCAAAATGGCGTCCCGTGCTCGCCTGGCATCCATTGGCCGAGAAACCACCACACGGCCAATTTCCCGTATAACGCCACCAGAGTCTGCCGATCGCTACGACGCGCCGCGACACGGGCAAGCACACCGTTTCCGCTCACCACACACGTCGGCAGCGCGCGCGCTCTCCCCCGAACGCCCCGACGTTCGTTACCGAACGTTTTCGTTCTACGTCATTTTACGCGCGGCCACTCCGCGAAGCAAGTAACACAAGAAGGCCGCGTACAAACGGCGTGCGTAGTCCCCGACGCGGCTTTTTTATCCGTCTCCGCGCACCCGAAATCCCGGAGAGAGACGGAGGATCGCACAGTATTTTTACTTTCAAAATGGATGAGAGGCCCCTCTCGTCCCGCCGCGACGACAACGGTTTGAATGAACTCGCGTACTGGCCGCCAAAGGCGCGACTTGCCTCCATCCTGCAACGTCGCCATCTAACGTTGCTCGGTCGAAACGGGCAGGAACGAAGGCGCGAAAAGAGACGCGGTTCGAATTCTCGCTTGGATTGCGTCCAATTTTCGACGATTGTACTGAAACGTTACTTGTCCCAATTCAATAAAATTAAATTAATTCGATCCGTTTTCCACGTCTTTTTCTTCCCAAATGTTGTAAATTTTTTTTTTGTTTTATATCTAAGCTACCTTGTTTTTACTCAACCGGAAGTCAAGCGCAAGCAGCTCGTGAATCTTTCCACGTGTTCGTCGCGTTTGTCGGTCGATTCGACGCTCGGTTCAATTCTAGCAAATTGAATCGCAAATTCGAACATGACGTACAAGCGCAGAAAATATCACAGAGGTGACACACACTTGAAGAAAGGCTGGAGAACGAAGCGAAGAAAGAAGGACCTGGACGAGGTTCGTATTCGAACTGACCTAACCTGTTTGACTCACGTGGAGTAGCCTCGAACTTACGTTCGTCGTACGTCTGTGACTTTGTTTCAGATCGATGAGGATCTGAAGGAAGAGAACGCGAAGAAGTTGTTGAATCAGGAATTGGACTTCGACAGGACAGGAGCGGGTCAGTTTTACTGCGTGCACTGCGCGTAAGTAACTTCACGTAATCATCGTTGTGTTTACACCCTGCTTCGAAAACCTAAATCTAACCCTAATTCAATTTTCCCAGGCGATATTTCATAAGCGACGTTGCGCTGAAGAGTCACTTTCTCAGCAAACCCCACAAGCGACGACTGAAGGCGCTCGAATTGGAACCTTACACCATCGAGGAGTCGGAAAGGGCCGCGGGCAAGGGAAGCTACGTCGCGCCGAGAAAGCGGAAGATCGAGACCGTGACGCGGGAGAATTTCGCGGAAAAAAATGATGAACAGCGCAACACGGAACTGGATGCTAAAATGATGAAAGTCGATGATTCGAGCTAATTGTATTTGTAACTGCTACGTATCGTTGCTGCGATATAAGATACTCGGATTGATCAAAAAAGGATGAACAAAAGCTTGCACAGGCTCGCGTGTGCTTTGAGGCATACCTGCAAAACTTGGACGCGCGATGTTCGTCGGAAAACTTTTCTGCCGACGAGCGTCGAGAGGCACTACGGCTCGGCGCTGTTCATTCCCGGCAACAAGGCTTCTAAAACCTTCGCGTTCCTGTACCCGTACTTGGATTTCGATCGCAGATTCGCCGACGCGGACAAATTGCAAAAAGAGCTGACGTTACGCGGGATGAACGTGGACGTCGCTCAGTTGCAGAAAGCGTGGAACTTCTATGTGCAGATGATCGCGGACAGGTACGCGCTGGAGGACAGCACTACGGAGCTCGTGAATCGCAAGAATTCTCTGCCGACGGACGGCGAACTCACCGTCGAGCAGCAACGGGAGATGCAGAAGTTGAAGACGCAGATTCAGATCGTACGACAGGACCTAAAAACTATGAAAGAAGCGATATGGGAGATCGAGGAGGATGTGATGGAAAAGCTTTTGAAATTGCCAACCGACCTGGATCCGAGAACGCCTGTCGGCGAGTCGGTGGTGTTAAGGAGCGTCGGCCACGTGTCCGAGTTACCCGAGGAGACGCGCAGAGATCACATCGACGTCGGAACGAGTCTGGAGTTGTTGGACTACACGAATCCTATTCATTATTATCTGTGCAACGACGCGGCGTTGTTCGAACTGGCTGTACTGGCGCACGCGGGTCGCGTTTTCGGCGAGAAGGATATGATCCGCGTGAGCGGCACGGATTTCAGTCGCAGTTTCGTAATCGAAGCCGCCGGTTTGAATCACGAGGATCCCGCGGTCGCCTTCCTGCTGCATCACAACGAGGTCGAGGCGAACACGCCGAATCGCATGCATCTTGTGGGCGGCGCGAGTCTCATCTCGTTTCTGGCGTTGCACACGAAGCAACGGATAATAAATCCGAAGTATTTCCCGCTCAAGTACTTCTCCACCGGGAGACAATACACGCCGTTGCCGCGAGACTCGCCCGATCGCGGCCTCTACACGGTGTGCCAGGCGTCCGTGGCGCAGATTTTCGCCATGGTTAAGGACGCGACGAGCGACGAGTACAGAGCGACGTTCGAAGAACTCGTGGAGACCGTGTGCGGACTGTACGACGACCTGTGCGTTCATTATCGCGTAGTCATGCGATCCGCGTCCGAGCTGCAGCCCTGGGAAGGCCTGCGCGTGTCCTTCGAGATGTGGTCGCCTTACGCGAAACGATACTACGAAATCGGTCATCTGTCCGCGAGCGGCGACTACTTCAGCAAGAGATTGCTGATCGTCTATCAAACGGGCACATCTACGGGCATCGACTTTCCCGCGGCAATATCCGGCACCGTTCTCTCGGTTCCGCGTCTGCTGGCTTGCCTGTTCGAACAGAATCCCCACGAGTTCGTAATTCCGCCGAAAATAGCCGAGCTTATGTCTTCGAACTGATTACGTTGCACTAAAATCAATTATAGTATCGAAAAAATACAATTTCTAAATGTTACTTCGCAAAAAGTTTCACGAACTTTTTCAGCGAATTGTAAAATCTAAAGTAGATTTCGGTGAAATATATGGTTTTGTATATATTTATGTATACGTTTATTTTATAAAAATAAAATGATATGATACATTTACACAATCGTACCTAATAGAGTCTTGTAATTTTTTATTATCTATTCTTTAAATGAAACTTTTATACAAACTACTACCTGGAATTAGAGCTTATCCGAGATATCGATCGACGTAATGTAGGACCTCAAAAGCGACTTCTACCATGATAAGAACGATGATCATCCACTCCAAACGAACGTGATGACGATCGCTCAGGTGCGATGACAAAATGCTAACCAGTTCTAAGCAATGATTCAATCTCTCGTTCATCACCTGTGCAAAAAAAAAACATTGCGTTATAAGTATTCAGAAAACATTGATATGTTCCTCGGTCACTCACTCTTGTGCGTTTCGCGATGCTGAAGTATCCGCAGATCTGTTGGTACAAGTGTTCCAAGTCGTCTCGTTCCCAGTAGAAGTCGGGCGTGTCCAACAGGTCCGAACTCAGATTGATCCGATGTCTCAGCGCGAACAGTTCGCCCTGTTTTTTCAACACCTCTTGTTGCGTCATTTGGAGCTGCCTGCCGCTCTTCAAATCCTCCGTGACGAACTCAATAGAATCGACGTAAAGATTCAACGACGCTTCCCAGATGCCCAGTTTCACGGACTGAGCCATAGCATTGGAGAACGTGTACTTGTCCAAATTCCCAGCTTCCTGCGCCAAGACGATATCGCCATCCTTTAAGTGACTTCTCTTCCTGTCGAGTGGATTATTAAACTTATTTTTTTTTTTTTGCTCGCGTTTTTTCTTTTCAATTTATTCTTTGTGTGTTTTATTTCACACATAATATAAATTTATCAACAAAAAGAAAAAAAGGTACCCGGAATCAGCGTAAGTGTAATTCATCAATTCGCTCTCGGTGTTAACCAGCTCATCTGAATACCGATGTTGCTCGTAATTTTTCAAGAATCTCAATATATTGCCGCTCTCGAGATCGGAAATGTTCCACATGACGATGCTACCTTCTCGGAAGAAAAATATTTCTCGGGGTTCGTGCCCCACTTCGTACTTAGCAACCGCGTGTACGACGTCAGAAACAGCTGCAAAGCAAAAAGAGAAGCATTTAAAGTACACAAACTCGATTTATAATTTATTCAATCACAGAAAGGAACGGGGAAAGTTTTATTTTGCGAATTGAATGCATAAGTTTGCGCCAGGAAAAAAAATTTATTTCACGTATAAAGATATTATTTATATATATATATATAAAATATAAATCCATATCAAACATCGTTGTCCTATTGGCAGTAATATTGTTTCGAGGAGGAATAATGTCGCAACATAGACGTCATGACGTATAATCAGTGCGCGGAGTTCGTATATTAATCAATCAGAAATGGACTGTCGCAAGCACCAAGGCCGGTTGCTACGCCGCCTTCGTTGTCTGTGGCTAACTTCGTTCTTAACATATGACCGCCCTGTTTGTTGACAAAAATATTCTTATCATCTCCGATAATAATGCCGAATATTCCCAACTCCGAAACCAGCTCCTTCGTTTCCAACACGACACTACTCGCGGGCTTCACGACGTAGTTCCTGTGCACCGGCGGATATAATCGATCCATGAGGATCCAAGCTACCCGCGCCTGCTCGGTTTTCACGGACTCCAAGTAGTTCTTGATATCCGTCCCGTACAGATTGTTGCAACCGCCTTCTCTCTGCGGCTTCAGTACGAATCGTTGCGGTTCCGAGATACCCATTTCCACGGCGGCATCCCCGTGCTCGTCAAAGTCCAGCGGATAAAGACCTGAAGCGCAATGTTTTTTTTGTTCGCAACTTATCTTTCAACATTATTTTATTGATTTAAAAATATCGAAGCAACTTTCGTTCAATACGACTTACCGGTGAATATTTCTTTCACTTTCGCCGCCGTTTTTTCGTCTTTCAAAAACCGCGTGACCATTCCGGGCTTTGCCAGAGTTTGTTGAACCTTTTTGGTACCGGCCAAGTGATACTGAATACTTGGGCATTTAATGGCCAGCGATCTCTCAATAAGCAATCTCGCGTCCCATTCGTTCTGAGTGTGATACTGACCGAGTCTCGCTTCGGCCGCCAGCTGCGTCAGATTTCTTCGAATCACTTTCACATTCGGATTCTGTCTTCGTATTTCGAATTCGTGGAAACGCTGATCGCATATGTTGTACGTAACGTCCTCGATGACAAACAAGATGACAGCCCTAAAATATAATATCACACGTGAGAAAACCCAAGAATAATATCGATCAAGTACGCGAAATGAAATAAGAGAACAAATTCAGTTTCAAATTCAGAAGTTACAAGAAATAAAAATTTATTCTACGTACTGTGGATCGCCGTACAAGTTCCACGCCTCTATCATGCCTGCGCACAGTGCCTGCAGTGCATTATTTTCGGGAAGATTTTTCAACTCCGCCGTGTAGCCGAGTTCACGCAAAACGAACCCGTGCAGCTGCGTGGAAGCAGGTCCCAGCCAGCCGAATCCCGAAGCGATTGTGTTTATCTCGACCTGCTTCCAGCAGCAGTGAGGCTTGGACTTTTTTGTGTTTTTCTTGGGACAGCTCGTGTCCAGCATCAAATCCGAGCGCAGCAAACCGAGCGAGATCTTCTGCGTTGCGCCCTCCTTGTGCACGATCTCGTAGATTTCGAACAGCTTCCTGGTGAAGTCGTCCACTTTCACGGTCTCCTGCAGAGTCTCCTTCAGAAACTCGTAGTCGTGAGCCACGATGTGAATGAGCTTGTTCAGAATGACCTGAATGTCGCAAGCGTTGTGAAACTCCTCACGGGGAAACGGCGACGGCAGGAGCACGAAAGGCGCGAACTGCAGAACGTCTCGATTGAAATTGATTTTTGACCTCAGACACACACCGTGCATGAGAGCCCAGTCTTTCGTCTTGTCTATCAATTCTTCCAATTCTCTCGCCGGAATATCCATTGAGATAGGCAGTTTCATTGTCGCTTGCTTATCTCCGGGCATGTTGTTGTGCGATGAACTTCGCTCTATCTCAGTTTCGCGCAATTATCACAGCTTATAAATCAGTTCGTTTCAATGTGTTCGATTCCTTTGTTGACGTTCTTTTACCTTGTAACTTGTCAGATCTTGTTTACGATATCTTTTCAAGTGATATTTTTATTCCAATAAACAAAACTCGAACATTTCTTGTCTTGTGATCACGTGGCGCTTATAGAAAAAAACAACATAAATATTCGTACTCCGAAAAACACGTCGCATTGTTCACTTCACCGCACTCGATTATTATCGAGTATTATCGTATCACTTTGCCGGGTAATTCGCCTGGCGTGAAGTTCCTTCAAAAAAACCGAGACGCCGTCGATCGATCAATACTCGTGACGCTCGTCAGAAAAATCAACAATCAACAGAAGGCCAATTGCCAGGCGGATATTCTCGAATGTATACAACACGTGCTTCGTTGACACGCACAGTAGCTGTCAACGAGTGATCCAATTGCGATTGACCGTTTGTACTTTTATGTATGTACATGTATGTACTTGCGCACAACCAAACGGACCAATCAGAGTTCTTAAAACGTGTTATATCCGGTGACTCGTAAATGTTCATGTTTGTTTTGTGCAACATCTCGCAACATATTACAATCGAGAACTGCTAACTCATGAGATGACACCGTTTTAGGGAGACAACGCGTGACAATAAAAGATGATTAAATTAAGCGGAACAAACAAAAGTACTTACACGTAGTGGATGTGGAAATTTTCATGGGAACGTACAACTGCTGATTTAACAGGCCGTAAGCCAAAGCTTCCAAATTGTACTCCTCTGCGGTGGCTAAGGCTTTCACTCTCCAGGCCTGGCAAAGAAATACAGTACAGTGTGAGTGTGTGCATCGCCTTTGCAGCAAGTACACGACAGTACTTCGAGTTGTCTAAAATGAACTTACATTAGGCTTGGGAATCGCGTTATCGTCACTTAAAACATTTCTCCTGGACGATCTCTTTTTTATCTGCAACGTAGACACGTTCTCTAAGATTTCGTTCTCCTTCAACTTGTGTTTCTGCAGACGAACCGCGAAGGTGTGAACGAGTCTCGTGTGAACAATGCACCTGTTATACGCAGGTGACTGTGTTCTTTTCCACAGAACACTCGACAGAATCTTCCAGGAAGCGTCCGTGTCGATTCTACTCCTGCAGCTCGATATCGCGAGTCTTTGGAACATTGCGAGGTTCATTTTTCTCAGGTTTTTTGTCAACAAAAAAATATATATCACTCCTCGTTCTGAGCAGTCGCACGTGAAGTGGTGTGTGTGTTCGTACAAATTATCCTTCACATGGAACACGTGGAGTCAAATCGTAAAAACAAAGACATGAGCGAAAATTCAACACTTCTTCAACGTTTCTCTCTCGTGAGAACACAAAGTCGACGATTATTCACAAAACTCGCTATCGGTTCGATTCTAACGAAAAAGTTCATTATCACGATTTCATCATACAAGCAACACGTTTTTTTCTGGCGGACGAAGGTATGTAGCGGAAGTGAACGATAAAATAGGTTAGGTTATGCGCACTACTATTTTGCCGACACCCGTTACAAAATGAGGACTTCTCGTATAATACATGTACATGTATGTGTGTTACACATACAATTATGTAATATATACGTATATTTCATATGTATGTATAAATTTATGAAATATATGTATAATTTATTACGCATATATGTATATACTCGGTCTCTCGGCTGTTCTATTTTCATCTAACAGACTATATCAGTATCAGCTGATCAAATGTGAGATGATGTTAATTTCCGAATATCATCGATATACTTTATGTTCACGAATCACGTGATAAAATAAAAAGACTATAATATATTTAAACAAAAAAAACTAAATCCAAAAACTAAACTTTTTGTCATGTTTGATTAAAAGAATCTTAATTTTTTTCTGTCGCAAAATCCGCGCCGTCCTAATGTTCGACTTGTATGAAAACACGCGCAATATCAAATTCGAAATGACACAATTAAAGAAACAAGAAAAAGAAAAAAACGCGCGGAGGACATAAAGTTTACGACATAAAGCTGCAATTCGAATTTGTGTCCGACATGATAAAAGAACAGTTGGATTTCGGTGGTCGCCGGTTGGGCACGAGGAAACCGTTGATCATTTTGTGCTGTTCTCTGTTGATCTTGTGCTGATCTCTGTTGATTGTGTTGTGTCTTCTCGGATCAACTTGCATGGGGCTTGGCATGTTAATGGATTTTTTTAGAAACTCGGATGATGAGGAATATCTGTGAACAGCAACGAGGAATGGAGTAAACATTAACGAATTAGCGCGACATTTAACAATTTTTGCGCTCTAATAATAGGCCTTTTTCTCGTACAGTCCATTTTTTCTTTTTTTTCCCTTCTACTTTGAAAAAAAAGAAAGATGAAAGGTCATCTAAACAGATCTGACAATTATTCAAATAAAACCGTAGAAATCATTCAAATTTATGTTACAATTTTGTGTTTAGAATAAAAAAACAAACTTCATAAAAAATTTTCTTTGTCTTAATTATTACGTTTCGGTCAAAATCGATACATTCTCTACTTCGCAAAACTGTCTCTCTTCAAGATCGTTTATCGATGCTTTACCCTATGCTCGACGGTCGCATGAAGATCCCGGAATCCGTCGGCGTTTCCACCATGCTGCTGGATAAAGACTGCGGCGCGCGTTTGTTGTGCATCTCGGAGAACAACATCTTCTTCTCGACCTCTTTCTTTTCGGCTTTCAGTTTGGCGAACTTCTCGGTCAGCGTTTTCAGATTCCGCTGCGCCATCCAGAACATGTTCTTCAGTCTCTCGTACTTCATGTCCTTCGAGAAGCAGCACCGCAAATTGTCAACACAAATTGTCGTTAAAATTCACATGTATGAAACGTACAGCACTTGCTGGTAAAAGTAAAACAAAATGAGCACCACAAAGAGAACGTAAGCGGTGTACAGAGAGATCACCGTTATGACATAGAGCAAGAACATATCGTATATAACGAACACAACGGCGCGCGGTTGTTATTTGTGTGTACAAAACAATAAAAGACATATGTACGAGATCTTGGAAGCGTTGCATCGTTATCTCCAACTGATTACTGCGGAACATATCCACCTTCAGCAGCGTTTCCAAAGTTTCGGCGAGCGGCACGAAGAACGGAGTCACCTTGGGTGTCAACGGCTCCGTCAGCGGTATTGACAGCGCGCCGACGTATTTACATTGCGGACACTGCTTTTCCACTACAAAATTGCAGTCACGTTTTTCTCAGTAAACGTATAATTCGTCGCGAATATTTGAATTACTGTTTTTCGCAAAAGTTTTTTCCGCGTTTGACATTGGAAATCGGAAGGCGAATCGAAGTGCTTGAGAATTTTTGTATATTCGACCGATGTAACTGGTTTGATTGGTTTAATTCAATTTCGATTTTGCATCCTTGACGTCTCCGATTTTTGTTAATGCCGAGCTTTCCTCGATCTTACCTTGCGGCAAACAACTCTGACAAGAAATATGACCGCAACTCATGATGCTGTACGGCTGTTTCCCTCGGTATATCGGGGTGAAGCACTTGTTGCAAATCAATTTGTCCATGTTGCTGAAAGAACAATGCAAACGCGCGATTTTACAGGTGTGCAGTTTTTTAACGCGTTTTGAGAATTCATGACACATCGGCTACCACGTGGTTTTTGGTAAATATTTTCTGAGTTTTCGCAAAACGCTTCGCATTATAGATGGGACGCAAATTATATTCTTACTTGAAATTATATCGGGTTTTGTTTTTGATCTTGATGACTTGAAATCGCCACGACGTAATATTAAAAAAGAAGAACGTTATCGTTCGAAATTACCTGCCGACGCGAAGAGACTCGAAGAGACCGACAAAATGGCTGATTCGCGCCTTTCGCACAAGCACGAAACACGAGAACACTAGATGCGCGACTCTAAAAAAAAATATATGCAGTTTATGATTGATCTTCTGTCGCAAAGGCGCACTCACATGCATCACGTATGCATTTGCAAGAAAGCGTAGAAAGTGTAGCTATGACAAAAAGGATTTAACTTGCCTGTGCGCAAAATATTGCATACTTTTTTTTTCAGTCACGCGATCTTTTCATTAGCGCGGTGAAGAGGAGGGGAAGTCGAAGTATTTAAACTTCTAACGCGCTTATTAAATCAATTTCTGCTCGACGATGAATAAAAATATTTGCGGCGAACACATAAATAAAAAACCGTCGGTTTTGCAATTCTCGAACAGTAATAACGATCAATCGCTCTTCAAAGTACCGCATCCCGTTGCCAAAAAGAAAAGCAAGAGCAACAATAGTATCGATTATAAAAATATTGCCTTTACAATGTCAGGTAAATTTATTTTACAACCGTCGAAATTTTTCAATTTGTCACCCCGTTGTGTTATGTACGTGTAAATATTTTTTTTACTGTGAACACTTTGTAGGAGAGATAAGTTCATCTTCGATAAACAGAAACACTTTGTTTACGCAAAAACAGTCTGTTTTCTTTGTCGAGGAAGCGGAGGATAACGACGATCAATTTGTTTCCAATATGAAGAGAATTATCGATGAGAATTGTCAAATGTAAAGCTGCAATTTATAATATCAGCTCATGTGTGTCTTAATTGTCTGTAAATTGAAAATTACGTTTACTTTTGAAACAGGCAACGGGAAACTTACGGCGTGCGAAATTTGCAAACCAAATCGTACGCGACGCGCAAAAAGAAATGCGCGTTCAGCGACGAGGATCAGAATCTAATGAAGCGGTTTAAGAGATCGGTGGACGAGAGAAAAGCATTGCGCGTAATTCCGCAGAACTCGCCGCAGTCTGTTACTGTTACTTCTTCGGCCGGCAGTTGTACAACGACAACAAACAATTCGCAAGTTACCGATGTTGCGAGTATTGTTCACACGAATTCAGAGTATTTTTCGATACAGAAATACAATATTTCTTATAATAAATTAATAAATCTGTTGACTGAGTTGTCCGATACGTTTATTTTTTAGAAACAATCAACTTCTGTTTCAAAAAACTTCGTCTGTGCAGAAAAATCATAATCTGATAATGCCGCAAACCATGAATATTGTTACCGAAATCGAACAAATGATCTATTGCGAAATGCAGTTTTTAACACCACCTCAAGAAACTGAACTCGATGAATAATTTCTAATTTATCATAGTTACAACATTGACGAAACAAGAAACATATTTTAATAATGTGATACATGGTGTTAATCATAAAATTATTTAAAAATAAAATTAATTGAGATTTAATTATTTCGGTATATAAGTGATAATTATGTCATCTGTATTCAATTGAAAAATAAAAATATCTATAAAAGACCTTGCGGTGGAAAATGAGATAGATTTCAGACGCAAATTCAGTGGAAAATAATCGACTTGATACAACATATGAAATTGTCAAAATTATTTCCTTCAAGCCTGTCAAGGTGAAAGTGACGATCGTAACGAATACAGCGTTGTATTGAAGCAACAGTTTTAATAAAAATGGGATAATTTTGTAAACGTCTATATATATTTATACTTGGAAATATTATGCACTTACAACACTATTGAGTGGTTAACGTCGAGTGATTTATTGACAAGAGCAATGGTCGGTCACTTTGTGTCAGAAGTAAAAATGGCTGTTTCCAAACGATTTTTATTTTACATCAAATCGATAGAAAATCTTATCTTTATAAATTATAATAGATAAATTTTACTCCCTCCTTTTTTTTTATATCGATTTTTGTTGAAGTATCGTACTTAGAGATGTTTTCAGGAGGCAGTAGAACACGTTTGTCGTAAAAATCTACATAATATGTAATTAAAAACCATTACTTGACAGTTTTTCGACGTTGCATTTTATTTTATTTTTTTTTTTTTGTAATCGAAGAAAAATTAGATCATATTCAGTTTTCTTCTTCGGAATCGTCCTTGCCGTTGTGCTCGGCGGTCTTGTTATTTCGTTCAATTCCGCTTTTGTGCTCCGTACCTTCGCCGCCGCTAAAGTCGCCCTCCATTCCCTCGACCTCTTCCTCGTCGTCGTCACCAGCAACTTCCGCGTTTTCGAGTTCGGCTCGTTCCATTTGTCGCGCCAGTTCGGCCTCGTCCGTCGCGGTAACAACCTTCGGCTGTGTATCAAAAAAGAAAAAAAAAAAGAATCAAGTTTTCATCTGCATCGCCCAACGAATCAAACGTACTTATTTGTAAAACTCACCGCCATTTGAACATTGAATACACCTCCTAGCGAAGTTATCTTGTTTTTAATAACTTCGATCGCATCGTTCAATGCTTTCAGACCGTCTTGTTTTTCCGGTGTGGATGTTGTCATTACTGAAAATCAATATATGCAATACGATTATTTTTTTAAGTGCGCACACACGAAGACAAACGTAATATACATGATATTAACGCACATATTTTGTGAAATAAAATATTTTGAACCGTACCGTATAAAGGAGGAGCAATTAGGTTAATTTTTATAGGAAGTTCATCGGTAGATAAAGCCAGACCGGTCTTCAGCGCAGTCTTCACGGCGTCGATACCTTCGTACCCGTAACACGCCACCTCCACATCCGCTCGGATTTTGACCGCTTGCGACGTCAGTTTTCTTTTAATATTGTTTAACAGAACTTCCTTCGTGTGCTCGTCGAGGCCACATTCTGCTAAAATGGAAGGATCCCTAAAATTATTTACAAAGCGTGTTAATAACAAGTTTGTTGTTAACTCTCGAATATGCGAGTGTTGCTTCCTCTTACAATACTGATTGCTTGAAGAAGTCGTAAGCAGACGCTTTCTGTTTCTTGTATTTCTCTTCGAAGTGCCAGGCTGTCTTCTGGTAGAGTTCTTCCAACTGATCGTCGCTGTCGTAGTGCAAAAGTTCCGCCACGTGTCTCAAGATTGAATTTACAGCTTTCGCCTTGGCGTATCTCTCTGTGCACTTTTCCACATCCTCAGCAGATACACGTCGTTTGCTCAAGTCAATGTAACCTAAGAATCCATAATGTGCATGTATACACATACATTGCGAGCATATGAAACACAATTCAATGGGATCTGGAATATCTTTGATTACCTTTTTCCTTATCCACTCGAATAACGACAACAGGTTCAGTTTTGCCTACTCGAATAAGTTTGTTAATGGACCTAATACGTCTCCTGGACAGTTCAGAGAGTAATATCATACCCTCGATATTGTTATATTCTAATAGATGCACGTATGCACCCATTTCGGCTATACTACGCACGTTCACCATCACCACATCCTCCACTTCTGGATACTTCTCCTTGTAAAATCGACAGGACAGTACCATTTTTGCTGAAAACAAAGAGCATTTTACTAAATTACTTGCATCAAGCCACTCTCACGTACAAAAGTGAGAAACAATACTCCAGAATGCAAAGAAACAAATAATTAAAAAACTAAAAAAAAAAAACTTGTACAACTGTAAGAGGTAATTTGAACGCTTCTACAGCAGGCACAGTGCTTTTTTCTCGCTAAATCGCATGCGAGCACTTGAATCAACCGATCACGATTTGGAAATTGCCCAAGCGTCGTGGTGCAATGCAATCTGGCGAGAAAAAGCACATCGTGTGTCGCCGTTCCGGAGCGACAAAAATGTCAACAAACGTTGTGATTATTACCCTAAATAAGTGGACACGCACGGGTTAAATTCTTTCTTCAATTACACAAGCGGGAATTAAAGCTGCAAAAAATTACGCGAGATTAGTCAGCAATCCATATTCAACTATGTGCTTCACTCTTCTCGAATAAACTAATAAGAACTGAGAGAACACGAGCTCGATCTAACCTGTACGTGACACGTTCGAATTAAGTCACCATTTTCCTGAAGCACGATGCACAATTGTTCACAAAAAAGTGTTCATTGGTTATCGAATGTAGACAAAATTCTCTATTCAACAGCCAATCGTGGCATGTTATGAAGAAAAAAATCACCAAGATGCACGAAGGAATCAACCAATCACGGATCGGCGTTTTTCTTGAGCGTAGATCACATTTGAGAAAATACCAATCTGTGATTGGTTGATTTTGAAGCTTTATGCGAAAGTTCTTTCGTGTGTTCTCGGCTTTACCCTCGATGACTCGATCCAGCTTTGATTACTTGCGCGCGATATGCAACAATCAGGTTAGGGTTAGGGTTAGAGGACAGCGACATTTAGAATGGTCATCATCGTCGGCAGCGGAAGCAACAGCGTGACAACGGCTATGACGTCGATACACGTCGCCACAAGCCACGCGTAGTCCGAGAACGAGAATTTCCGACTGCGTGTATGAGAAAGAGGTACGCTGCGCCGAAGCAACGTCGTCCTCGTGACGTTTCTTGGTCGACTCTCGGATTCCCGGTGATAGCAAACCGTGGAACTGCTTTGCTTCGTGAAAGATGCCGCTGGTCGTAAGAAATTGTCCGCATCTGGCCAACCATAGCGATCTCGCTTTCATCGAGGCGGTGATGAAGCGGGAAGAGCGTTTCGTCAAATGCAACGACTGCGACACTCGTGGACCGAACCTCTGGCTCTGTCTGTTCCCGGACTGCCGCTTGGTCGGATGCGCTGAGATGCACTTTGACCACAGTAGCGCTCACAATGCCAACTTCCCGACACATTGCACTCACATGAATTTGTCCACCAACAGAATCTGGTGCTACATATGCAAGAACGAGGCTATTGTTATGGAGTTGGAGTCCCTGCCAAGATCACCTTCCCAGGTGGAGTTCAAGTCCATGACCAACAAGTTCTCTGGAGATGCTCCCGGCAGTGTTGAATCCAAACTGGATGGTTTAGACAAGTTGATGCTTGATAAGTAAATATGCTATTCTTATGTTTGAAATTTGTGTACATTTGAGTTGAGCTGCATGAAATTTTCTGTTGTGAACAATGAGATTTAAATAAAAATAAACAACTTTGAGATTTATTACAAATTTCTATTTTATATATTTGTAACATAATAAAATGATGACTTTTTGCATACTTATAGTTAATTTCAAAATTTTTTAAATTGCTTTTGTGATTAACAGGTTTTATGGAGATTGGTCCATAAATAAAGTCAATTCGGAGAAAGGAAGTATGTTTAACGAGAGATCTGGAGATTCTCCCGATACCACAGATTCAGATGAGGGCAAGGATTTTTCCGGAAAGCCGAGAGGTCTGGTGGGTTTGCAGAATATCGGTAACACGTGTTACATGAACGCGGCACTGCAAGCTCTGTCCAATGTATCTCCCCTGACTCAGTTCTTTTTGGATTGCGGACATATGGTTAGTTATATGTCAAAGGACAGGAAACCGGGACTGAGTCTGAGTTATCTGAATCTTATTCGAGACATGTGGAACAAGAAGACCAGAGGATACGTTGTGCCACACGGTATCCTCTCCGGTATCAGAACGGTTCATCCCATGTTCAGAGGTTACCATCAGCACGACACTCAGGAATTTCTGAGGTGCTTCATGGATCAGCTGCACGAGGAGCTGAAGGAGCACGTCGAGGACAAGGAGGCCCAGTTGCGGCTGAAGGGACTGGGCGATCACTCTTCGGAGGAAGAAGAGGACGAGACCGAGATGGACGGCAACGCCTCTAGTCAATCCGACGCCGAGTACGAGACCTGCGACTCCGGTGTGAGCGAACAGAGCTCTCTGAGCGACGAGGGCGAGCGCGGCACGAAAAGACGTTACTCGCGCGTGGCGCAGACGGAGAAACTGCGAAACAAATTCACCAACAGGAGCATGAAGAAATCGAACGTCGAGTCGTTCGCGCCTCCGCAACGTTCACCGCAGAATTCACCGACCAAACATCGTACCAAGAAGCAAATGAAGACGCGCAGCATTATCAGCGACACGTTCGACGGCAAGCTTTTAAGCAGCGTGCAGTGCCTGACGTGCGATAGGATTTCTACTCGAGTGGAAACTTTTCAAGACTTGTCTCTGCCTATTCCGAGTAGGGATCACATCGACATGTTGCATCAGGGCTCGCTGACCCCGCAAAAGGCCGGTCCGTGCTCGGACGTGGTCTACGTTACCAATCAATCGGGATGGCTGTCGTGGTTCCTGCAGTGGATGCGCTCGTGGTTCTGGGGACCGGTGGTGAGTCTGCACGACTGCCTCTCCGCGTTCTTCAGCGCCGACGAGCTCAAGGGCGACAATATGTACAGCTGCGAGAAGTGCAACAAGCTGCGCAATGGCATCAAGTTCTCCAAGGTCTTGGAGCTACCTGAAATATTGTGCATACACTTGAAGCGATTCCGCCACGAGTTGATGTTCAGCTCCAAAATCGCCAACTACGTGTCGTTCCCTCTCGAGGGCCTCGACATGCGACCGTATCTGCACAAGGAGTGCGTGTCCAAAGTCACGACTTACAACCTGATATCGGTCATCTGTCATCACGGCACCGCCGGCGGCGGTCATTACACCTGCTACGCGTTGAATCCCATTACGAACAAGTGGTACGAGTTCGACGATCAGTGCGTCACGGAGGTGTCGCCAGAAACGGTGAAGCATTGCGAGGCGTACGTGCTGTTTTACAAGAAATGGTCGCCGGACATGCTGCAGCTACGCGACAAGACTATGGAACTGATGGAGATCTCGTCCCGCGAGCTGTCCGACCTCAACTTCTTCGTGTCACGGCAGTGGATCAATCGCTTCAACACGTTCGCCGAGCCCGGCCCGATCGACAACTCGGACTTTTTGTGTCCGCACGGCGGAGTTAACCCCGTCAGAGCGCAATTCGTCGACAAGCTCAGCATTCCTATACCGCAATCGGTTTGGGAATACTTGTATAACGCGTAAGTTTTTTCTCGATACTTCACATTAATGTAATTTCTCTGCGCACGTGTTACATATTTATTTCTTATCTCAGATTTGGAGGTGGGCCAGCATGTACCGCTTTGTTCGAGTGTCCGACCTGCGAGGAGAAGTACGAATCCTTGCAGAAACGCAGACAGTACGAAATGGAACTGTTCCAACGACTCAATCACACTACCGACAATCACACCGCCATTTACGCGTTAGCCATGGCGTGGCTGAGACAGTGGCAGAGCTTCGTCAGAGGCAAAGAGACACAACCGCCTGGACCAATCGATAATAATTCCATTGTTGTAAATAAAAACGGACAAATTAGTCTTAAAGCTGGTACGTTTTTTGCTCGATTGCTCGTATCTTCACATCGTAAGATGTTGCCATTACAAGAAAAATTGCAATGTTACTCGCTTTTTTTGTTTTGTATCTGTAGGTTCGGATTACGGTCAGATACCCGAGGAACTGTGGCAGTTCTTCCTAAATACGTACGGCGGTGGACCGGAACTGATGCTGCACTCGTGTCAACGGCCGGTGCCCGTTCAGCCTAACGTTTCTATACATTCCGCGTCGAATCCGAATCTGATCGACACGAGCACACACAAGTGTAGCCGCGTAGAAGCTAACAAGTGCAATAAACTCTGTACGACCAGGAGCACGGAGACTATCTCGCAACAACAGGACAGTGTGATCGAGAGCCTAATGTCGAGCAGCGATTCCCATCAAACGCAGAGGGACGTGAGCGAGTGAGTAAGCCGCGCGAATTGCGTTTTCGCGACATCTCCGGTTTACTGCACCACGACGCAACGCATTTCCATTGGTTTCTCTTAAGTTTTTAGTTGTTAAGCAAATCTATTCATAGGAATTTATTCTATATTTCGCGAAATTCCACGTGTTCGCGCTCGAATGGAACAGCTTTCGCGCTTTTCCGTGAAGAGCTTGTTGTTGTGCAAGTCGAAATTTTTCGTACACCTTCGAAGTGTGAAATAATCATTGTCATTTTGTGTGGAGAGGCAATGACTTTTTTGGAATGATGACAGCGACGCAAACTTTGTCGTCTAATGCGAGGACGCATGTACCAACCGTATTTTCGACAGAGAACTAAACAGACGAGATATTGATATTTCGCTGCGTGTGAAAAGGATTGTTGTGATATATTATTTTACGCCCATCCTCTCTGTAGCGTTCCAGCGTAATTCTCGTACTGATCTCTCGTAGAAAAGAACGAGGGCAAACAACAGCGGATCTGCTCGCGCTGCTCGCATCTTTCGCGCTTTATTTCGTTTTCCTTTTCTTACCAAAGTATGTACGTACGTCTAACAATAAGTGCAAAAACAAGTTGCAAGAAGTGGAAGCACCGCGAGCACCGATCAATTGGATGGACCAAGTTAATTGATAGCTAAATTAATTGCGAAAGAATGTCGGTGAAGTCCGACATTCGTTGCTTCTCGAGCACATACGTAAGTTTCTTTTCTCATTCCGAATCAACATTTTCGAAATGACATTGGTTGTTTTTTCGCTCGTTTGCTTGAAAAATTGCCGCGCACCGTAATTCTGTAAAATTTCGTTCAGCGACGTGGAATTTCACACTTTCTTTCGTACACTTTTTTTCTTCTTGAACGGAAAAAAAATTATCGCATACGATGTGAGGGAAAGGGGAGGGGGAGGAGAAAAAAACAGTAGTAGTTTACATGTGTAATAGTACAAAGGAAATTTGCTATAGACGACCACGTTATTACTACATTAATCGAAATACAAATCTCTCGTATTTTTCTCGCCCAAAGTCTAGACCGTATTTAAAACACCGTGCAATTTCGATATTATAATAATAATAATTAATAGAATCACGTTTTTTCGATGTGTTTGTACATACGCCGTGAATGTCGGTGTGTGCGTGCGCGTGTGTGTATTGTATTTCTCCTGCGCATGAAGACAAAACAAAAACAAGGCAGTATTCTCTCGATTCGTTTAAAAAACAAAAAAAAAAAAAGAAGCGTGTGTTCTGTACATAACATCGTTAATTGTTCTTCGTTTAACAATACGGGGATAGAGATCTTTTTCGCGGGAGGGGGAGAAAAAATTAATTAATGAAAAGAAAAAAAACAAAACACGTGCAAAGACTGATGACAAATCACTTTTAACTTAAACACGGAAACACATTCAGTTAACTATGCAATCTTACAACGTACGCGCTTTAGTTACAAAAAATCGAGTGTTGCGATGATGCGAGAGAGAGAGAGAGAAAAAAAAAGAGAGAAAGAGAGAGAAAAAAATAGAAATTTTTTCGTCTATATCTCTGATACTTGATTTTTGAGCGAAGCAAATTTATTGTTGTTGTTGTTATCATCGTTTCAGTAAACTTTCACAATTTTTAATAATCTTTCCGCACTCGGCCGCACGTATGAGGCTGAAAGCTTACAACGGATGTGTGAAAGCTTACAACGTGACGTTCTTTTCAGCAAACTATACCGCACAGCAGTTGAGCTATGCGATTAAATACACAGTTAAAGCAAAGACAACTTGTATTTGATTCTAATCTGCGACTCAATATCAATTCGTGGATTCGAGCGTTTCTGGCCGTTACTTTTCACGCTGTTTCACAGAAAAAAATTGAATAATTAATAATCGATAACAAAAACTGATTTATTAAGCTAACTGTGACCTCATGTCACGAGACAATTCGAGCGGATCTATCGATATATATTGATTCGCAGTCACTTCCCCCAAAAGTTAATTGCGTGGTTCAACTGCTTCTTGCGCGCGTGAAAAACGAAAAGAATCTGCATGTTACGAGCTTTCTTCGTAAGCTCAAATTGTGTTTTCGTGGGTTTTATCTTGTTATTTCAGGATATTTATATATATATATATATATATATATATATATTTGTCCGTTTATAGAGCGTGGGTGTTTCATTTTATAACGCGATGTCCACGATTACGTGTTTATTGCGATAAGGTGAAGAAAAAAAAGAGAAAGAAGCAACGCAGTAAGAAGTCAAGTTCCATTCGCGGAGGGGACGCAAACAATTGTAAAGAATTGTTAAAGACTAATTCTCTAATAGAATATTCGCTATCCGATGTGCATAAGAATAAGGTAATATAAGTTGGTCTCTTTATTTATTGAATCCTCGACTACTTTTCTCAGAAATAAAATAAAACAAAAAAAAAACTTAGCGCGCCGAGTTTCTCTTGCCCAGATTTTGTCTCACCAGGAAATTCCTCATATCCTGTCCTTTTTTTTACAGCGAGCGATCGATTCTCACAAATTAAAAATACCAGTCAAATTCACGTGTACTTGTGTGTTTCGTTTTTACGTAATTTTTTTTTTTTTGAAGGAACGCGCGAGTCTCCTCACCTTTTTTTCGGGAGAAACGGGATACGCGCGAGATGCGTGCACGTCTCTCTCCCTCCTCGCGCGGGCCATCGATCGAATCCTGCGCATTCGGGGGAGGCTGGCCATATTATTTTCCCCGATCTCCCGATCTCTCCCTCGGCGCCGCCGTGTTCCCGCTGTGTGTGCTGGTGGTCGATGCCGCAGATCGAGAACCTCGCCGCGATTTTCGCCACGCAAATCGCGGTGTAGATTGTTTTAGAGAAGAGCAAAAACAACATCAAGGCTCGTCATCATGTGGCTCACGGATAGTTAGGCGTCTGGTCATTTCACGCCGTCATCCTTTTCCACCCTTTTCGTCCCTCCGCCTTCATGAAGCCTCGCTTACGACCAAGGTCGTTTTTAATTTAGTTTCGCTTCCACGGTGCCGTTCGTCGATTGCGAGACAAGATAGGAAATTAAGATCTACCAGGAGAGACGAGGATTCGCCCACCTGGTAAGCGCAGTTTTCTTTCTCCCATTGATAATCGTTAAATGTACATCGAGCGTCTGGACGGACTCCGCGCAATGCAATTTCGTCGTGTTCTCTCTCTCCTCTACAGCGAAAAGAAATCAGATGTCACATTCGAAATCACAACGGTCACCATTTTGTTCGTATTTCGCAGTTTTTATTTCATTCTCTTCTTATTATGTACGCGAGCCGCCTAAAACATTTTTTTTTTACTTATAGATGCTCCGTTTCTGTCTTTCAAGAATAACTCTATCACTAGTGTGTGTTTCTTGTGTGAGTGTGAGAAAGAATTACCTTTGTAAGGAGTCACAAAGTAAACTTGTCGCCGTAGAAGCAACAGATAGGAGGAAATGGCAAATTTCCGTGGGTTTTACATACCGTCCCTCGGAGCGACGATCAACGTCGCCTGGGAGACTCTGAAGGCGAAGTGGCCGGAGAACAGTCCGTGCGTGGAGCTGTTACGCAGCGGCGGTATGAGCAGCATGGGTCGTCCTCAGGCCCGGAACGATCAGGGCCAGTTCAAGTCGTTCGACGAGGGCCGCGACAACACCGAGATGATGACCATGAACGGGGACCAGGCGTATCGGGATCAAAACAACGTGGCGGTCGCCGAGGACTCCTTCAGCTATCAGAGAAACGGGTAAAGTTCATCACATCGACGATGTGCGTTAATCAAACCACTGTCTTTAACCGATCGCGCTTTTGCGCGCTTTCAGGGATAAAGTTCGAACCGGAAGCGTGAGCAGCGGAGAGTTCAGCGAGTACGACGAGGGCGGCGGAGAATTCGGCGGTCCGGGGGTTAAGATCAACGAGTGGCAAGCCGCCTGGAATGTTACAAATGCCATTCAGGTATGGAGAAAGTGAAATTTCCAGTGACGCAAAACTATTTTCCGAGAATTTCTTATATTAATCATAAATTAATAATATAATTAATATAATTAATATCAAAATGTTATAAAAGAACTATATATACCGAATAATTTGTGTTTTTCTGCGAATTATCTGCGCTAATTTTTTCGCAATTTCCACAGGGAATGTTCATCGTCAACTTGCCGTTCGCCGTTCTGCGCGGCGGTTACTGGGCGATCGTCGCGATGATCGGGATCGCGTACATCTGCTGTTACACCGGCAAGATCCTGGTCGAGTGTCTGTACGAGCTGGACACGGTGACGGGTCAGCGTGTGCGCGTACGGGACTCGTACGTGGCGATCGCGAAGGAGTGCTTCGGGCCGAGATGGGGCGCCCGCGCCGTCAACATCGCGCAGATCATCGAACTGCTGATGACCTGCATCCTGTACGTGGTCGTGTGCGGCGACCTGATGATCGGCTCGTATCCCGAGGGCGCGATCGACGTACGCAGCTGGATGATGCTGGTCGGCATATTTCTGCTGCCGCTCGGCTTCCTCAAGTCGCTTCAGCACGTCTCTATGCTGAGCTTCTGGTGTACGATGTCCCATCTTCTCATCAACGCGATCATCATCGGTTACTGTATCCTAGAGATCGGTGACTGGGGATGGTCGAAGGTGAGATGGACAATCGACATGAAGAAGTTCCCTATCTCGCTCGGCGTGATCGTCTTCAGTTACACGTCGCAGATCTTTCTGCCGACCCTCGAGGGCAATCTCATCGATCGCTCCATGTTCGACTACATGCTGAACTGGAGCCACATCGCCGCGGCCGCGTTCAAGTCGATCTTCGGCTGGATCTGCTTCATGACCTTTCAGAACGACACGCAGCAGGTGATCACGAACAATCTGCACTCAGTCACCTTCAAGGCCATGGTGAATCTGTGCCTGGTCGTCAAGGCGGTGCTTTCCTACCCGTTGCCGTATTACGCGGCTTGCGAGCTGCTCGAGCGCGCGTTCTTCCGCGGCCGACCGAAGACGATCTTCCCGACCATTTGGACGGTCGATCACGAGCTGAAGGTCTGGGGCCTCGCCTGGCGAGTCGGCGTGATCGTGTTCACGATACTGATGGCGATCTTCATACCGCACTTCAGCATACTGATGGGTTTCATCGGTTCGTTCACCGGCACCATGCTGTCTTTCATCTGGCCCTGCTACTTCCATCTGAAACTGAAAAGGAACTCGATGGAATGGAGCGCCGTCGCGTACGACTGCTTCGTCATCTTCCTCGGTATTCTCTTCGGCGTGATCGGCGTCTACGATTCCGGTACCGCGCTGATCGACGCCTTCCAGATCGGCCTGCCTTTCTGAACGGTCTCGCGTAGACAGCCAGACCGTTCTGTTATTGTTCTTGTCTTATACCAAAATGATATTACAGAGAAATTGCCCGCGAGCCGTCGAAGTAGTCGACCCTCGACCTTACCATGTTGCTCGATATTACGCAATACTTGCTAACGCATGCGGAAGACCACACGGATCCCTGAAGCGGTAAGCTAGAAAACAAACACCTGCTTTAGGAAATTTCTCAGTAACAGAAAAAAAAAATTTAGGAATTCTCTGGAATAATCAATTCAACTAGTTTGTACGATTTGCGTTTTGAATAACTTGCGTTTTACAGAGAATTGTGTAAAAAATGTATATCAATGTGCGCGCGTAAACATATCTGAGAAAACCTTGAGATCATCCGCCCGATGATTTGTTTCGCATTCGCGAGAGCTGATGTCTTCTTCCTAAAATGTCTTCCAAGATGCAGCGGCAGAGCGCAGCAGCCTCTATTAAACTAGTTGAACTATACTGTTACAGTTTTTTGGATTTTATAATTGTATTGTGCGGTGTGCGAAGACGCCACCCGTGTATGAGTTTCAAATCGACGCGTCGAATTGCGAGACAACAACAACAACGACGACGGGACGACACACGGCGCCCCCGATCTATCTCGAGTTCGCGTTGCGACGTGTTGTATTCGGATCGACCGACAATGAATCTGCCCAAATAACTCCCTCTTCCTCGAGGAGCGATCCGACGCGCCGTCCCGTCGCCGTGTAACAAAACGAGACGCGAGAAACGAACAGTTTTACCGAGTACAATTAGTTGTATAATCCAACGTCTTCCAAGATCGCATAGATCGCACACACGTTAGAGTCTAAGAAGATTAGATTACGTAGCCGTTCCACGTGTTTGCGGAATGCCGCGTATATATGGCTCGTAGAAGAGCAAATGTAAAATCTTTCGGATTTTTACGTAAAAAAAAACGCGAATCCTCGAGACAATAAATAAGTTCGAACAGCGTGGGGATTCTAGACTCTTTTAAAAATTGTTTTTAGACATTGAATTTACAGATGATTCTTACGCAAATTTGCAGATATTTTATACATATCACAAATTGTAATGTTTGTTTTTTCTTTTTTTAATTTCTCGGAGCTGTTCTAGCGAGCGTTCTGCAAACGTGGAAAATTTGTAAAGCGCGAGACCTAAAGCGCGCATTAATAAACTAATCGTGAAACGAGTCTTCCACTAATGTCTTCCAGAAACAAAGAGATGTTGCAGAAAATAATATAACTATTATATATAAATATATATATATACATATATGATGATGTATTACTATTTATTGAGCAAAGCGCATCTTTGTCGAATTAAGCGTTAACAATTGAAAGAGTTGTAGACGTTAAGCGTTAACTCGTAAGGTTTACGATCATTACGCATTAAAAAAAAAAAAAGAACAAAAAAATTGATGTTTCATATTCAGTGAATATATCAATGACACACACAAACACACACAAACACACACACACACACATACACATACACATAATTGTAAGTAAACTCATGCTGTTTATAAAAAAAAGGAATCAAATTTAGATCATTAACGAGGGGATCATCATATACTTCTTTGTATCAACAATAATTACGCAGAGTGACTGAATGAGAATTGTGTCGGAACCTTCTTCTCGTGGTTGAAATTTTCTCCTCGGAAAATTTTTTTAAAAAAAAAAAAAAAAAAGACAAAATTTACAATTTCGCTTTGTTTTAATTTCTTCTCAGTCCGAGAGAACTAAAGCGAAAAAAATTCGCAAGATCGCGCTGCCCCGATAAACAATTGAACCACGAGGAGACTATCTCGGGGGTACGCTGATGATGATTACAATGTGAAACGAGAATATAGGCTTATATACAAAATGCTTTCTCGGAAATATCCATATTTTGTGGCGTTTCGGGACGAGCAGAAAAACCTCATCAGTGTTGTGTAGACAGAAATATACCTTATTAAACGTTATAAACTGATGTAAAGCGGCATCCGTACTAGGAAAAACGCATTAATCCGTATGAGTATATGGAAGAAATTGAAAATATATTAACAAAATTTTATGAAAAGCTCTTACATCTCTACATTTCCGCATTTCGTCCGAACCACTAGAGTTCCAAAATGGGAGCTCGCTATTCATCACTTCGCACTACCGAGCTTAAATGAATTATTATCCTCGCTCGCTCTCTCTCTCTCTCTCTCTCTTTTCAAACGAATCAGATATGTAGCAATCATTGATCTTTCCATGTAACTCGTGTTCTTTTAGTCATTTTTTTTCACACAGATTTTCGCTTCGCACTTATGGACACATCTATTTCTAAAGGGATGAGAGTGAAGGATCTTGTGGTGGCGAACATTTTATCCAGTTCAATTTATTAACAATGCTTTATTATTTCTTTTCTTTACATTAGAATATGCTAATTAGAAATGCAAAACCTATGGCTGAAAATAAAATAGTTTACTTAGAAGGCTTGGTACTGAGTATGGCAACGCCTTGACTCTCCCTTGAGATTAGAACAATCGAATCATCAGTGAACAATTTTTTCTTCAAGTAGAAAAAATGTTGTTTTTGTAAGACAGTTGAGTTTTGAAAGATATTCTATAAAAACGTCGAGAAACGTTTTCTCGGAAAGGGGAAACTCTCTTACAATTGTTACACCGTTAGTCTCTAATTCGAGAGTTTTTTTCAGGCTTCCTGTCCTAGTACAAAGTATATTTTAAAAAAACGATAATCTGAATATGTATGTGTGTGAGCGTGTAACGCTGTCTATATAAACCTAATCGTTCCTTCCACACTGCTTTAATTGATCCAATTTAATTCACCCACGTGCGAATTCAGTCCACACAAACGTAAAAAAACAAGCCTCTAAAAATTATACAAATAATAATATCAACGAATCACAAAGAAGCAACGAGAAAAAAGAACAAAAATAATATTAATAAAAAAACAACTAATATATATATATATATATATATGCGATATGTGTGAAAAAAAAGTATAAATAAATATATATCTATATAAATATATATAAACTGTAAACATGAACAGCACTGTCAAATCAAAGTTCAGCTCGAATGTAATTGTCACTGAATTACATCTAGTTAGAATATTTGTTAATAATAATATTTGTATATCTCACATAGAACATTTTTGTTAATTTGGAACATCCCGGTTTGCTTTTTTTTTTTTTTTTTTTTTTTCCGTGCCAATTATAAAAATATTCTTTTGATTGTCACTTTTCTCAAATGAGTTATTTTTTCCTTTCCTTTTTTTTTTTTTTTTTTCATTCTCTTTCGCGTTTCAACGCGAAAGCGCAGAACAAGAAGTCGGATATGTCTTCCGGAGCAACAGTTAAATACATGACTACTCTGTCTATCGTTTACAAAAGCGATTGTGCTTCTAAACGCAAAAAATTGTTTTTTGTTTGTGCACGATATAGAAATACTCGTGTAGGAATCAAATCGCTCTCGTGTCTCTCTCGGAGAAACGGCGTCGAGATAATAATATAATAATTCACAATAAACTTAAAATAAAACGTAGTATACAACAGAGTATAAAAGTTCTGAAATCAACAAAAAACTATATATATTATTAAATGTGCATCGTTATTTGGCGGACTTTGCGATCATAAACACACATGTAACAGATCTCTCTCGAAGTCTCTCCTTCGAAACAAAAAAATAAAAACTTTGTTACGGCTATCATTAGTTCATCGAATTCAATATTTTCAACTCGTATATCGCCGTAAAAAATTGACTTTTGAAATATACATATATCACGCCTCTCGCTTTTTTCTGGTTTTTTAACAAGTATTTATAAACGCGTCTCTGCCTTCTCGTCGATTCATCTCACACAGTTAATAACATTTCATGTATTTCATATCTCTTATCAGTTTTTTTTTTTTTTTTTTTCAATTACTCTTCAACTTTATATTTCATTATTTTTGAAAAAGCTCCCTCTGATAAATATTTATAAAAACGTATAAACGATTGTGTGATTTGGAATCACATATTCGCGGAGTACTTATAAGTTTTTGCAAATATTTACTGCGCTTTTTCATTCGCGCGCACCTCTTCTTCCTTCGGACACTCCGCCGCGGCGTTGTCATTCGCGGCGTCATCTTTCTTTTCATTGTCATTGTTACTTACGCGCGCTGGAACTTCGTCGACGTCGCGTTCTGTTACACTCCACTTGTCGCGGGTGTTCGCCTCGTCGACTGTGGCGTCAGACTCACCGTTCGCGTTGTTCTTCAACTCATTCGTGACTTCCGGTTCGTTCTTCTCTTGTTCTGCCGCAGCAGATATATCGGTTGGAGCTGCGACTTCGTCTGCCTCTTGCTCGGGGCTCTCTATATCACATTTGACATCGTTAGTTTGCTCGCTATCACAGTTATTGCTTATTACTTCTTCAATCTGCTCTTTCTCAGCCGGTATGTCCCGGTCTTTGTCGTCATCTCTCGCCGTTTCCGTGACAGACTCATCGCAACGCGATGAGTTTTCCACAGAATTAATCTCACTCTTATTATCACCAACATCTTTCGTTGATGACGAATCAGCGACGTTCTTTGATTCTTCGTTTGCTTCACTTCTTTCAATTTCCGTCTCGACTTTGGACTCGGACAAGTCCGAATCCCGCGAGACGTCTTTGTTCGCGCAAACATCTTCATGATTTTCATGATTTTCTTCGTTCACGCACGAATCCGAAGCGGTTTTCGCTTCGATTTTGAACTCGGATGAGTCCGAGAAGTTTTGCGAGACATCTTTGTTCGATTGAGCTTCGCTTTTTTCGTCTAAACTCGCATCATTGTTTCGATCGTTCTCATTGCTTTCCGCGCCCGTGTCGTTCGCGTCGAGCTTGTCAGAAGTGACATTGCTCTCCTCGTCGTTCACAACCTCATTGTCCTCCAATTTTTCAGCATTTTCCTCGTGTTTGACATGACTGTGCGCGTGCGATTTGTTCTTTTGCACCGATTCCGTTTCGCGGCGCTTCTGCGGACTCTCCGCGGGAGTCTCCCTCTTGATCTCTTTCTTGTGGAAGTACGGGGACTTGTTGCCGAAGTCTTTTCTTCGCGGCGGAGGTTGCGACTTGCGCGAGTTAACCGAGTTTTGCGAATTGTCGTGATAAATACCTTTGGTCTTGTCCTCGTACGATTTCTGACGCGAAAACGGCTCGTTATCGGTTACCTCAACGTCCGAGTGGCTGCTGTACGTCAAGCGACTTCTTTGCCGCGGCCCGACTCGGCCCGTTCCGGCGATACTCGGCGAGTTCACTGCAACAATTGTCAAAAGAAATTAAATTTTTCATTACGAAAGCCCGTCAATTGTAACTCGTCAAGTCACCTTTGACACTCATGAGCGAGCCCTTCGTCACGTTGCCCTGGTTGAGCGTGACCTTTATGCTTTTGTCAGTGGCAACGACAGTTCTCTCCTCGGGACCGGAGTTCTTGGCATGTCCGTCGTGATGATACGTGTTATTGGAACGATTCTCATAATTGTTATGAAAACGTTTCGCATTCCCTCGATAAGAACGATGATTGCCGCGATTGTGATTCGCGTAATCATTGGCTGAAAACGAAAAACAGAACTCGCACATATTCAACAACGTAATTCCCGCTCGATTTCTCCGCGTACAAAAGATCGGATTTTCATCATCAGATTCTCACCATTAACGTGGTATCTTCTATCGTGATCTTTGTAATCCTTCTTTACGTAATCTCCCAATTTGGTCTCGGATCTTGTCACCTCGTCCACAATGTGCGCCTGCAGCAATTAACACATCAATGTGGAACGGCGCAATCTGTCTGTTCTCACAGTCTCAATCAACTCATCATTGTTGTTTTTACTGGACTGCAACTCCTACCTTGTCGTTGTCCCATTCCCGACGCCAATTACCCTCCGCCGTTCTCTGTCTGCTAATGCGATCCTCGTCGATGCGATTTCTCTCCGCTCTCCAAGCCTCGTATTCCGGCTGATGCTCGTCTCTGTGCGAGCCTCTGTTCGTTCTGTAATCCTTTTTAAAAACACAAAGGTTGACATTTCAATCTCTTAATTAAACGCAATTAAACAAAAATGAGCGTTACGAACTCTTTGCATTCCATCCTTGCCCCCGAGTTTTCTCTTAAACGTGCTCTTCAAATTCCTCTGCCCCTTGGTCGGCAAATTGTCCTTCGTATTTTCCACAACGCCTTCCTCTCTCTCGGCATCGGCAAGAAAATTGTATTTGGGATCGGGTGGAGGTCCCTGTCCCTGCAACGAAGTTAATCTTCGTTAAAAAGAAACAGGTAGCAAAATAAACTAGCAATCGCAATAAGTTGTTTCTACACACCTGAGCAAAAGTGTGACTCTTTCTCCCTTCGCCGCTTGCGGGGTGATACTGGTGATGAGGATGTTCGTGATGCTCTTTGGCAGGTTTCGACTTGTTGTTCGTTCGAGGTGGATTGGAGAATTCCGGCGGTTCTTTTCTCTCAGGCCAGTCAGTGGACGGTACCATTTGTACCAACGCGTTCAGCTTAGCTGCCTTCTTCTTATCCTCTTCCACCTCCTGCGTGCGAGAGCACAAGTTTATTTACAGAATAATTATCAATTAATCATCTTGCTCTAACCTCGTGTCTCCTTCTAATTTCCTCATTCTGTTGCCTTATCTTGTTAATTTTTTCCTCAAGTGCGCTAGCTGCCATCTGCAATGTCAACACTTGGAAATAAGTCATCAACGCGATGTTAAATTCGTATAACAGTCTCGTCGAGTTATTATATCGAAAGTTTATTTAAAAACTGACTGACATTGTTTTATTGTGACACACAATAAAAAAAAAAAAAAAACAGTTATTACATTTGTACAACAGTTACAAATTCAATAACTCGCGCGGTACGCGCGATTCGTGTCACGTTTTTCTATCACGTCGCGGAAGGAATGTCACTTCCGAATTCTCCTCTACATAAATAGCCGAGTCGAGTAACTGACCTCGGCCACGGACGAATCACGGACTTCTCTCGGTTCTTATCTCGTCGAAGTGGGGAAAAAAAAAAGAGACGCAAAGAGATTCCATCAACTAATTCCCGCGACCCTGATAATCGCAACGCAAAAAGTCTTATCACTTCCTCCTCCGCGGAGACACGGCGGTGCGCCGAAATTTGTCGCACGGCGATAAAAAAAACTTTCGTTCCGAGGAAAGAGACAAAATTTCGACGAGATGTTCGTCGCAGCGAACCGCGCGACGACGACGACGACGACGACGACGACGATACCGTTACGGGGAGATTTTTATTGCGCGAAATTCTACAGCCGCGGGGCTGCCGTGCACCAAATAGATGGCCGAACACGACGGAAAGAACGAGAGACGAATCTGCACGTCGTGAGACGTTCAGATCGGAACGTTCGTCACGCAAGAAGGTAAATAACGTACGGTATGGCCAAACGTGGAGTTGCTGGTCGGAGCGACGAGACACTGGGAGTTCAGAACATCAGAAGAGATCGAACGGTTATGTCAGATGCAGGTGGATGCGGGGAAACATGTAACCGCGATCGCAGCAATCTGTCACTTCTTTGCGCAATGCACGCGCTATTCTGTGCGACTTCGCGCAACGAGAAACGTTCGGGGACTTTCGACTAGGGAAATGGAGGGGAGAAGAAAATATGGAGACTTTAATTTTTTTCAGATTGGCAACAATGTTTCTCATTCAACATGGCGGAACTAATCGCGCAATATTCAAAAGTAGACGTAGCGCATAAAATAGCGAAGGTAATGAAAAGAGGGTCTTTTTTACGAAATAGAAGAATGCATGTTTTTAAATAAACGTAAATTGTTAGGTAAATAAAGCCGCATAAAGAGAACAAGAATATTCTGAACAGAAGTGAAATTGTTTTTTGACGTTTACAGAAAGTTTTATATATAAATCCCTGCTATCTTATAAAAAGCTTATCGCACATATGACATAATATTTTATTAATAAAACTGCAGCAGCAACACACGCGTGTCGCATGCGTACGTTTGCGTTATTCACGTAAATTGTTAGGCTCGCACAAATTGACGATATTAAGAGCATTCCCATTCGCGTTTCTAACCTTTTTCGTTAACAGTTCCATGATTTTTTACTCATTGGTTTTTACACACGAATGTACACATGTTGTCGTTATTTCTTCTCTTGGAGTTGTGTGTGTGTCCCGCGTCATATAAATAAATATTGCTTCGAGATTTGCTCGCACAGTTTAGCTGTCGACGTCAATTACACATCTGGACGTTAACCAAAACAACAATTGACCTTGACGTTCTGTTCAAATTCAGAATCCCAGTATTATGATCGGGAAATTGTTGACAAACATCGATAGTAGTTTTGGTAATTGCTTGTCATGACGAACGAAAATGACGTGTGGAGCGAATTGGCGAACATCGAAGCGGATCCCCCTGTAATGAGAGACACATGTCAACAGTGCAAGTGAGTGTGACATAAGAAGATCAGACAGAGCGATTTTTCAAATCGCGCAAAGTGCAATTAACAAATTGTAGAACTCTATAATTAATCAAATTCACACGGTTAGATATGTTTAAACATGTTCCATTGTAGGAGACCGGTGACGGTATGTTGGTGTCCAGGTTTGCCAAAGCAGCGCATTAATCCGGCGTCCAGAATCATAATCCTGCAGCATCCGGCGGAGGCGAAGCGCTGTTTGCGCACAGTGCCGATGCTGACCTTAGCATTAGAATCGGGAAAGTGCCTAATCTTCAGGTGAGAAAGAACACTAGACTGGTTTAATCTTCTCCGCAAGTGTGTGACCGCTTGTTTTTCAGGGGGAAAAAGTTCCCATTGCCTAAGCACGAGGGTTTAACAGAGATATTAAAAGATAAAAATACTATTTTATTATATCCATCGCCCGGAGCAGTTACTCTGGACACGCTGAATCCAGTTGGGATTAACGAACAGAAGGCATACAACTTGGTCCTATTGGATGGAACATGGCCGCAGGCTAAAGTAAATTATATATCAATGTGACTTCAACAAGTTTATAATCATATTAACACTTCGATCAGCTTTAGATAACAATTTGAACTTTTGCAAAATGTTGAGGAAGAAGGAAAGAGAAAACCAGAACAAAAACCCATTAATTTAATCAAAATAAATTATCCTTCGATGTGTATGACAATTTTGCAGGCCATATATCATTCAAGTCCAGCTTTACGCTTGCTGCGAGCCTGCAAGTTGATCGGCATGCCCACTAGTCAGTATGTGATCAGGACGCAGCCGACCGAGGGTTGTCTCTCGACACTGGAGACAGGCGCGAACGCGCTATCGATTTTGGAAGGCGATCCCGAATTGAGAGACAAGCTGCTGAGTCCATTGCATTATTTATGTAGGCGAGTATATACGCGCATGTAAGAAATTAAAAAAAAAAAAAAATTCTTTTAAAAAAACACATCAAACTTTTCACTTTTAGGTTTCAATTAGAAAACGGTGCTGTGACTCATCAAAGCAAGGAATTCCTCGTAAAACAAAACGCTTATCCCAAACTGATCGGTAAGAGGCTCGCCAAACAATTGCGTATATTGCCGGACTCCAATTCTACCTCAACATAACATTACAATCGTAGTTCAACAAACGGAAACAAGAGAACATATATCTTATATACGATTCGATAAAGTTCAAAATGTGTAATTTTCTAACTGATTTTGGAAAAGAAAATATGGAAAAAAAACAACAACGTTGGCATTTTCTTCTTTCGAAAACTTCGTATTTCGTCGTTCATTGACATAAAAGATCGAAATGCGTTCTTCTAATCCGGTTTTCACAATTTTTTATTTGCCTAATTTCTGAGAACACATAAAGTTATCTTGATATAAATTACAACATCGCGAACTCGATGAAGCGAGCTCGTCAAATATTGTGTGTGTGTGTGTGTATATAAAATTAGGATTAAAATCTCTCCTAAAAAAACACAACAAACATATACCTCTCGATCAATCTTTCACCACTTCGCTAAAATCGAATTTCATTTCGCCGTGTCGTATGCCGAAGGAGAACGACCACCAAAACAAGCTGTTCCTCGTGACTCTGGATACGTTACGAAACAGATGCACGCCCTGCCTGGTGTACGGATCCCAGGATACGTGCCCGCCCGGTATCACCTCGTCAATTGGACCGCAAGATACCGGTTTACAATTGAGATGCAAATTCCAATCCACCCACAAAGCGACTCCGTTGCACAGACCGTCTCTGCAAAACGCGAGGAATCCAGATAACTTGTTATCGAATCGAGAAAAAAATAAACATCTTTTCTAAATCGTTTTCTTGCTCGCGCGTCGCGAGAATTCAAGTTATATATTTACTCTTCGATCGGAACAGCGCCATCCAGTCGCATGTGCTCGTCGAGATTGATGATCCGCGAGAGATCGAATCTCGCAATGTCGAACGGCTTGGATAACGCTTTGCAGGAATATTCCCAGAGCGGCTGCGCTTCTATCGGACTGTCGCTCTTCTCGCTGGAGTTCTGAAACGAAAATTGCCAATTTCTTTGTGTCACGATGAACGATGTGAGAAAAAAACAATAGTAACCGGCACGAACTTGCACGAGTTCATCGAAGGAGGACAAATCAAAACCCTCGCAAACGCCGAGAGGCGCTCTTATCTTGTGCAAGTCTTTGAACTCGACGAAGAGGCCTCTGATCGTCGCCGCGTACGGCATCCGCCTGATGTGCTCGGGAAACTTGTACGCGAGATACCAGAATCGCAGATTCTCCCAGGGCAAGATGGAACTCAGGAAGTACGGCTCGCCGAAGATTAAATCGAGATCGTTGCAGATCCCTTCCGGCAGATCGTCGATCGAATCGATGAACGTCACCCGCTCGGAAAGCTCGTTCGCCTCCACGAACTTCTCCATCGTCTTGCGCGACAAAAAGTTCTGTTCCAGCAGAAACACCTTCGAACCGCTCTTTGCGAGCGCGAGAGCCGGCAGACATCCATCCGAGAAGCAGAGACAAACGTCCTTTTTAACGTTGCGCAGAGCTTTTATGTATTTGTCATTGCGAACTTTGTCGTTCAACTGGCCGATACGCGTCCGCGAGTACGCGATGTGCATGTCGCAGCTGCATATAGGTCTGGGACAATCTGGAACGTCTTTTCTGCGACGAAAACAAACCTTATTTTAGCTGCAATTTTGCGGACAAAGAGTATCAAGTTAACGAATAAATAGCTGATATAAAAAAATGATAGAAACGCGCGCGCATAAATTTCCAACGACAAATTGATCACACGAGAGGATGAGCTTACATTGATTTGTTTAGCAATTTGAACCAGAAAGAATATTCGTCGTGGTAACCGATGAGACTAATATCTTCGTTCGGTTTGATGAGCACTTCCTTCGGCAGATAGTAGACCGCCTGCATCCAATGGTCTCTCCAAGGTATCGAATCCGCCATCTTCAGCAGACGCGATGTGTTCTTTTGACTCTTTACGATGTCGGAGACATCAGGATGTTCCCATACGGGAGCGCAACTAAGCACTATCTACAACACAGGGTAATTTTCAAGTTTGGACTTTTTGGAGGGAGAGAAATAATAAGAGAGAAGCTAGACTTTTTTGTTTTCATTTAAAAAATCACTTTGTACATAAGAAAAAAAAAACGCAAAACCCCCCTATACAAACACAGTAAAGGAGATATGAAGACGCTTCATATATTACCCGATTTTCTGTATCCATGTTCAAATCCCACCACATGAAAATCGCATGCGCGGTCCCGCAAGCTATCGATTGCACCTGCAATACAACTTGGTCCTTGTACTTTAACGATTCCTCGTTGGACCAGTCAAATCTGTAACATATTTTGAACATTGACATAAAGAAAAAATTAATGCACTAAAGCAATTTATTTACCAGCACCTGAATCATGTTAATTAATTATTGAAAAGAAATAAAACTTCCAAAAGAGAAAAGTTCTACCTGAAAATAGGTTGCGGTGGCAGTAAAGCCACGAAACAATCGCGAGGTAAACGAGACAGCTGCATGTCGTGCACTGCAGCGGCACCGGAGCACGCTTGAACAGCTGATGGAGGATCTAGCGTCAGATCTTCTTCGATCTTGATAGGTTTCACTCGATTCCACGCGTTGACTTTCGAACTCTCGACCACTTGTACCCACACTGTTCCGCTGTGCGGAATGACTATGCAGTCTTTCTGATGAAACATAAGTTTACCTTCTTATATTATCAAGATCAAAATGCAGAAGTAACTTTGTGCTTCTTCTTACCTCGAGAAGAGCTTCGTGCGCGTGACGGAACGTCAACAGCGCGCCTTCGCCGATCAATTCCGTGTCGAAAACTTCAGTGACTAGAATATTTGCTCTCTTTGGCATATCGCTATCCTTGCCAACGGTCATTTTTGTGGAACGTTTGCGAATCAACTTGATTTTGTCCGCGAAACCATTCTCTTCTATGATCTGCGCGGCGCAGTTGGCCATCGGTGTGAAAGCCTGCGAAATTCCGCTTTTGTAGATTGAATCAGGGAATGTTGTATCATTACTTTCTCTTACCTCGCACGCCGTTATAGTGTCCGCGCCGCACTTGGCTGCCATCATCGCCAGCAATCCGGTCCCAGTGCCTATATCCAGCACATTAGCTTCCTTACCAGTCCTGTGTATCTTCTCTATGGCATTTTTCAAAGCGATGTAATACTTTTCGTTCTAAGAAACATGCAAACTGTTATAAATTCTGCCAATCAAGGCAGTGTTGATTGAAGTCAACAGAAGCACTCACACGTTCCTTATCGTGTAGCATATCTGCGAACGAAGATCTGGCTACCTCTTGATGATAGTCATAGTGCTCATCTTGCTCCTGCCACGTGTCAACGCCAGTTAAAGGATTCAGACACTGCGTGAATACGTTCATACTGCGATTGTGTGTCAAATGTTTTATCAAAGCCACGCAATTTCTCCTCAACATAAAACAGCAACACAAATTAAGAAAGATACGTATGTCTGTACTGTCTTGCTCTTGCTTTATTTTAACTCCTTGTACCTGAAAGAAAAGATCTCACTGTAGATCTTGAACTGACATCAAGAACTGAATATTTAGATATTTTGACATCACTTCTAAAAAGCTGCTTATATTGTAAAGAGATTCTTACTGATAGTACATAGGATGTGCCACCCTGGACAGCAAAGTCAGTGTGTTCAAGCTGCCGTACAGATCTTGAACTTTCAGCAGTCTGTCAGCTATCAATATTACTTTATTATCCTTCCGTTCCAATGTGCCGTAAACCTTGAAGACACGGTATTTCTCCTGCAAAAGACAAAATATTACAGGAGAGACAGCATTTTGATGTTTCTTTTTTTTTATCAAGCGTGTTTCTTTCTTACTATTGGAACTTAAAATTCGTTACCCAAATAGGCAGACGCCTTCCCTGCTGGTCTGTGAGGTACACAACGTTCACAGGAAGCCTCTCCAGGCTGAGGGTGACTGTTGCCTCGCAATCGGGCGAGACACTTCGCAACTCGCAAATTCGCGCCGAACCGGGAATGATCTCGCCGATCGTCTGCACGGTCTTCACGCGGTTTTCCTCGTAACCGGGCAGTGAGACGTATCGAGAAATCTTCTCGACCAAAATCGGGATATGAGGAATTTTCGACGGCAGAAGGTTCCCACGAATGGCCAAACACGTCGGCCAGGAGACATTCAAAGTATTCAAACGCGCGTGTTCCATGTCATTCCTAATACAATAGTAAAATAAAATAGTTTTCATTGGACCAAGTTCGAAAATTCTACTCGTCCGCTGGAGCGGAATTTAACCAATCAGATTTAAGCGTTGGAATCTTTGCTTTTTCAATTCTGATTGGTCGATCAAGTGTCGCTCATCCGACGAGTTTTCAAAAGCATCAAAACGATCCACCAATCATGAGCGTGACTCGCAGTAATATGGCGTCAGCTCTGCTGACGTTTGATTGGTCGCTGCGTTACTTCGGTATGTTGTGCCATCTTGTAAAACACTACCGATGACTAAAGAAAGCGATTTAAACGACTGGGATGGTGTAGGTCGAGGAAACGAATTTTAATATTTAAATCCACCACCGACGGCAGATCTTGAAGTTGACGGATACTGCAAAAAATAACGCATGGGTCTTCTTATAAGTCAATAAAAAGCTATAAGCCTGGTGATATAATAAAATTGTATTAAAGTTCACACAAAAAAATTCACTAAAAATGATCTTGCGCGCTTTTTTGCATTATTGCTACATGATCTACTTGAATCGCCTAAATCGTCATTAAAAATGCGCGTACGCCCTTTTTTTTCACGTAAAAACGCAGCGTTTCACGAAAGAGCGTACGAATGTGCACACGCGCGTTTTTTCACACGTGTTTGTTTTTTTTGTTTATTTACATAATAGTCAGGTACTCTGATGTGAGCTGCATCGGATCGATCGGATACGACGACAGAACGCGGATCTTCTGCCCGTCCGCGGTCAGAAATTCGATCGACGAGTGCTGACCGTCCGCGATTCCAGGTTGCTCGCCGCTTTGTAGCTGATTGATGGTGGCCACCATCGTCGCGTCGGTACTTTCGTCCTGAAAATCGCGCCGATAAAACGTTTATTATGCGTTGTCTTACGCGTGCAATGATGTTTTTGCCCTAAAAAAAAACACTACCTCAAGAGCCTGAACAATCGCTTCCGCGTCGGCTTGAATCGTCGACATCCCTTCGATTGCCTTGGCCGCGTTTGGTTCGCGCGCGGCTGTGCTGCCTTCCGCTGCGACGTCATCCTCGTCGATGTGAATGTTCAAAGCCTGAAACTGAGTGAACATTCCGGGATGAACCCGAACGAATTGGCCGTCGCTCAGCTGGCTGATCAGGTGTCCTTGGGAGACGAGTTGCCGGGTCTCTTGAACGGACAGCGAAATTGGATTCCCGTCATCGTCGTGGGTGATCTAAAACAATAAAAAAAAGAACAATATAACGCATGTGTGTGAACACACCGTACAAAGCCAGCGTGGCAAAGAGTTTTAAAACAACATCTGTTGATTTACCTGCAAATGCAAATTCGGTTCGATCTCCGACTGCTGCTCATTTCCATTGGTCGCGTTGTTCACAACTTTGTCGGGAAGACTTTCCGCGGCCTCGCTCAACTGTGGCAGTGAAATTGCGCTCGGTGTCTCCTCGCTTTTGTTTTTTATCATGCTGGCATCGACTGAGCAATGCGAACAATCGGTTAATCAAATGATGATATATTATAAATTTTGCACACAATTAAGTACGTATGATAATTAGAGATTTATATACCGAAGTGCAGTGTTCGCGAAGGATTGGTCTCGTCGGGATCCTGATAGGATACGTAAATTATCTGTTGGACGCCGTCGGTCGACGTTTCATCGGTGGCGATCACCTGTGTCATTTGACCGTCGAGCGCCTGTTCGTCGTTCTCCTGCGAGTTCGGCATGATCTGCCACACCTCGCCGATCGGGGAATTCTCCGACCCGTCCGCCTCTTTCGCCTTATGCACCTGCAAAAATCGATAACTGTCATCAACAAATCCAATGATTCAAAAGAATTGAGAAAAAAAAAAGACTGTCGCAATTACTTTTTTGTGCTTCGCCAAGTTCGAACAGTCGGCGAAAGCTTTACCGCATATTTTGCAGGAATACGGTTTTTCACCTGGAAAAAAGTAAAAGTCATTTTATTTTTTAGTTCAAGTAAAAATTAAAAAATCTATGTAATAATTGAGAGAAAAAGAGAAATTGTTTATCGGCACGTTTGTGGGCACGCTCTCGCTTACCGGTGTGAGAGCGAACGTGTTTTCTGAGCGCCCATTGCTCCGTGAAACCGCGATTGCACTGGGGACACTGGAACGGACGTTCTCCTTTGTGCCGGCGCACGTGGCACTTCCACGTGTCCTTGTGCAGAAAGGTCTTCACGCAGAATTCACACTTCCACGGTCGCTCGCCGGTGTGTCGTTTCACGTGGAGCTTGAACTGCGACGACGTGGTGAACTTGCGACCACAGTAATCGCAGCAGTACGGCTTCTCGCCGGTGTGAATGCGCATGTGTTCCTGCAGATTGCCGTTCTGCGAGAAGCTCTTGTGGCACACCTTACACTCGTACGGCTTTTGGCCATTGTGCCATCTGAAACGGAGCAGCGATTTTGAAGACACCGACTTTATTTCATGTAAATTTGTTCAAATCCAAAATTCGTTGAAGTTGTTACAATATGAGTCGTACGTTCTCGTTAAATTACCTGTAGTGTAACGTGAGACTTGTTTTGTGCGCGAACTGTTGACTGCAAATCTCGCAAAAGTGCTTCTTCTGGCCCGTGTGAGTGGCCTGATGATTGATCAGGTTCGCCTTCGTTTTGAAACAGGCGTTGCAGGACTTACAAATGTGCGGCCGATCGTTCGAGTGCACCAGCTGATGCCGTTGGAGCAACTGTCTGTGTTTGAAACCCTTGTTGCACTTGTTGCACACGAAACGTCGTCCGTCGTTGTGTTCCGCTTCCTTGTGATACACGATGGAGCTGGGATGATTCAGAACTTTGTCGCACACGTCGCAGGAATAGACCGGTTTAGTTTTCTGTGGCACATTACACAGTAAAATTGAAGAGTTTCTTAGGATATTTTAAGAGAACGGTGTTTTATCATCTTATCTCTAAATTTGCAATCACAATACCTCGTGCAACCCCATGTGTATCTTCATATTCGACTGATTAATGAAAGTCTTGTCGCAAACGTTGCACGTGTACAACTTCTGCTGATCGTGTTCCATCCTTTGATGCACTTCGCATTCCTGTTTCGACTCGAACTGCTTCTCGCACTTGTCGCATCGGTAAGTCGCGTCGCCGAGATTCGCATCATCCGTAACCGCGGCGGAAGCATCCTGTTCCGCATTCTGCTCCGTTTCCACATGTCCGGATGGCTCCTGCGACTCAGCGACATTTCCTTCGGCGAGTTTCGAAGTCTGCTGAGTCTCTGGATTATCTTTAGCGTCCAAGAAGTCTTTGTGAAAGACTTTGCTAAAATATCGTTTTACGTGAAATCGCGGAACGTTCAGTTTATTGTTCAACAATTTCTCTTCGAGCACTCTCTCTTTTGAGAAAAGCTACGTGTTCTTTTTTGGTGTAGAAAATATTTACTTGTGCATTATGAATTTGCTGCGTTGTAGAAAACCTCTGCCACAGACGTGGCATATGAACCTAGGTTTGCGACGATAGGATTTCGATCTCGATCGAGCTTTTGCGCGATGCGAGATCACCACCTCGCCCAAGTCTTTACCTTCCTCCGTTTCGAGATGACCAATCACTTCTGAAAGAAAAACATCCGCGATACGTGAGCGAGGAGTGCAAACACGGTCTTACCTTGTTCTCGACTGTCATACACATGTCATGCCTGACCGTCTTGAGCGGAAATGTTCAAGAGATCTTCCGAATCGTCCAACATATCAGAGTCGTCGTAGTCTTCCTCGCCGATCACACCTTCCTCCTTAAATATCCTTTCCAATTCCTTTCCCTGTACCGCTTCCGAGAATCTGCACGAGATGATAAATTGTTAATAATTTAACGGCCACATTTAGGATAGACAATAATCTAGTGTCAGTGGTTTTAAACCTTTTAGGAACTTTGCGTTTCCTTCTACGTCTGCCATCACCGTCCACTTCGTCGATTTCTTCTTCCTGTTTATCCTCCTCGCCCTGACTTGCAGTCTCTGTAGCGTTTTCCTTCGTCGCCTGTGTCAAAACATACGTAATTAAATTAACTGTGAAAAAAAAAATACTATAAATGTTGCCGATTTTTTCAACAAACCAAAGACTCCGCTTCCGCGAGCGCTTTCGGTGGACGTCCACGTTTTCTCCTTGGTTTAGTCAGGCCTTCCATCTGCAATGACATTTCATGCTCCGCTGCATACATAGATCCATCCGGCAATACTAAAATAACGATATTACGTACACAATGTCAAGAATATGCAACAAAAATAAATGTGACACATAATGAAAAAAAATCATGTTACTTTGAACAATAATTTGCTGCTCAAATTCCTCATTCTGCTGAAGGGAGTCATTATTGGCGTTTTCTCTTGCAAGTTCTGCATTTTCCGATTTATTGCGCAAACGTTCTGCTTTGCGCTGCTGTTCATTTTGATATTTAAACAGAGTACGTAATTTATGCTGACCGGTCACCACTAGATCAAAGAACTCTACTGTTGCTTCAAGTTGAATGGTGCAGCCTGGACAAATTGTCCTTGGTAATTTACCATCATCTTGAACCTGAAAAATTTTAAATATCAATTTGTAGGTACATTAAAAAATCTGATAAACAAGCGTTTTCTTTTATTACAATCATAGATGAAATTCAAAAAAAGATCTTGTGTGTCAGTAGAATAGACTTTATCTTTAAATATTCAAAGTAGTGATACTTTGTGTCGCCTAAAAAGAAACTGCCTGGCATAAAGCTATTACAAAAAAAAAAAAAAATTAAATATGTTTTATTTAAAAGAAACAAAAAGAAGTTCAAAATAGCTGACAAAAAATAATCAACTAAGCGCAAGTAAAATGATAAGCACTTGATCAGAGCAGTAGCTGCAAATGTGAATATCTACAATAGTAATCAAGTTGCAGTCCGTTCGCCCAATATTTCGAAGAGCAAGCAGCGCTTACCTTGAGTGGTAGATACCGATTCACGAGCGAGCACAGATCCGACCCGCCTTCCTCCCTAACGAATAAGTGCTCGTTACCATTGTCCCCCGCGCATAATCGACAGATCGTCGAATCGTACAACGGTACCATGTTTCCGAGAAATTAAAATCCGAGAAATCTGAACCGGAGCTGAACAAATCCTACAAAGCTCGTATTGCGATTAACAGAAAATGAACGTTAGTCTACACATGTATCCCATTGATTTGATATATATATTTGTATGTAAATAATTTTGCATAAGTTACGCACTTGCCTCTCACGGTAGGCAAAAATGTATTGCTGAGGTTAACTCAGTGGTCGCGTCTTGAAATAGTATGCCAGAAACAGAAACGTCTCCGAGTTGAAGACCTCTTGCGGTGAATATGCACAAGTTAGACGTCGACCAATCGCATTTCGTTCGCACGGTTCTTGTTATTATCTGAAGAATTCTGTAAATTTCTTTAGAAAAGAGTATCAGGAGAACATAACTAGCAAAGAGGAGCATTTAAGTTACACGCACATGTGTGTTATATTGTGCGAGATTTTATAAGATACTTATAAACATTATATACTCTAGGTTTATAGGAATTTAATATATTAATAAATTTTTATACAGAGCTTGTACAAATAAAACAGCGCCAAGTTCATTTGATCGTATGGGTTGCAAAAAAGAAACACATTATTTACAAAATTATTCGGTTTTTATTAAAACTTTGTAGTTTGTTTCAATAATGATTTATTCATTAGCGATTGTCACTTCCACCTCGACGCCAGGCTCGATGGAAATGCTCGTGATTTGCTTGACGATTTCAGACGGCGAATACAAGTCGATGACTCGCTTGTGAATTCGCATCTGGAACCGGTCCCATGTCTTCGATCCTTCACCGCACGGTGTTTTACGGGTTGTTATACGCAGAACTTTTGTAGGCATGCGTACAGGCCCTTTGACCTTCAACTTTTGCTTCTTAGCACCGTTAATCAATTCTGCGCAAACTGGAAAAAGAAAAAAAAAAAAGAATAGTTAACACACCGACAAAGTGGTTCGGTATGGAAGAAAATCCAAGTCTTTCAAAATCTACAAAACAGACTTGGGATTGAATTTATTTACCCTTTTCCAAAGAGCGCACGTTTCTAGAAGTCAGTGTAATCCTGATACGGTGGACTACACTTACTTCCTGTCCCGGTTTCTCAGGATTGTCGATCTTGGTTGTTGCCTGTATATGAAAAAGTAAAAAAAAAACATTAAATAACTTCTATAAAAATGTTACTGTCGAAATCTCGATTATTTAATTGAGACTCTTGTATTAGATTGCTTCAATAAGAGGAAAACAATCTGAAATAATGTACTAAAGTTTACGCGGCATCAATGTTCAAGAGATAACCTAACTTGACCGCGTGCAGACAACGTGACTCTCTCTGAAGTTACGAATCTATAAACTTGTTTTTAAATGTCGTGCGCGTGAAGAATAATTAATATTACAATAATGCAACAACACTTTACCATATTTTGCGATACTGGTCGAGATAAACAGATCAAAGAACCGATCCGCCAGCGCTGAACCAGTCGAGAAAATCTGCGAAGTGTCGAAAGAAGGATGAGCACCCGGATTTTTCCGTTGGTAGAACGTAAGATCAAGTTGGCCAACTTTGACAAACTTTAGGTAACTCAAGTCTGTATCACACGACGGACTGTGTAAGGTTGAATCAAGTGTTAACCAATCGGAATAAAGAAGACTAACTTCAAATTTAGTGAAGTTTGCAGCGATTGGTCGACGTCTAGTCCAATATGTGGTGACGCCCGTAATGCGATGCTTACATCCCTGTACATATTAGCCAGTGCTACTTTGACAGCTAAATATATACGTAATACATACGCACCTCAACCATTAGTCATACGCTATCACTCGTTAATTGTAAGATTGTGTGTTGTGTTATGCTTTTACATAAAGATACTAAAGGTAATACAGAGAATCGTTATATTCTTTGAATATTTGTTTCAAACTCTCGTAAATAGATTGTGCAATTGTATTTCTACATTGTCATGACAAAAGCGAATCGGTAACGAGTTAAGGGAATGTCCTGCAACACCTGTCAAGCAAAATTTTCGTTCTTCACCAAGGACGTAAGTCTCTCGTCCACGTCGTTTGATCTTTCGAATAAATAAATTCGCTGGAATGAATTGCATTGCCAATGTTTGCGCTTTGTAGATTGGTTGTCCTAGCTGCGGCTTTTCTTGTTGTCACAAGTGTCTCAAATACAAATGCGATATTCCCAACGCAGGAACAAAAAAAGTTTGCGGTCGTTGTTATAATAAATTGAACAAAATGAAAGATCTGAGCCCAGAACTTAGTATAGACAATATTGAAATGTCTAATGCCGGCAAAGAGCCACTTGCACCAGTTGATGTTACCATGAAGTGAGTAAAACTAGATCTCAAGTAGCAATGTCTCTGCTATATGAAAAAAAAAATAAATAAATAAACATATGCCACTGTATTATTGAATGTTTCACTAGGTTGGACTCATTGGAAAATCCAGCAAAGCCACCAATAGTGATGTATAAACACATAAATCACTGGGACAAGTTAAGAAAAGGATTGGAACCAGTTGATCAGGAAATAGTGGACAGACTACAGAAACTAAAAGACAAAGAGAAAAATATCCCATTACCCACAGTTGAGGAAATAAAGCGGAGACTAGCACTGTTGAAGGATCAGGATCCAGAAGCCAGTGGAAGTAATGGTGTAAATGTATGTGATTTATACATCATGTGTTTACATTTTATAGATTCTTACAGATTGATCATTACAGATACATCAAGTGGATAGCAGAACGGACCAAGAGAAGGCAGATGATCTGATTCAGGAATATCTTGCGCAGCTGGAATTGCCATCTGCTGATCCTTGCGGAGAGATTGAGGAAAGACTGAATTCTTTACGAGAAGGAGACAAGAAATCTGTGAGTGGAGTTAAAAGCGGGCCGAAGACACAGAGCAATACAAAATCAACTTGTAAAACTGGAACTAATCATTAGTTTTTTATATTTTACAGTATTTTACTCCAGTCAACAGAGAGGAAGGTGATACTGATGAATGTTTAATTAATAGAGTAAAGGCAATGTCAATGGAAGTAGACAATGTAAGTTTTCGTGCGAATGACTAAATCATATGTACATTTTTATCAATATAACATTTGTGTTTTTATATTGCTAGACTCCTCCGACTGTAGAAGATGAAGACGAGGATGAAGACGAGTTTGAATGCGTCATGTGCTCGAATAACGCGAGAAAAATGGATCTGTACAGATGCACAGGCTGTACCGGAGATCTTTATTGTCCCACGTGTTTCGAGAGTAATCACGATGAAGATGAAATGGACAAACATAAGGCAGTTCGCTTTAGCAGGCAATCTGAAAAGAGTTAAAGAAAAAGGCTAAGTTTCTGTGAAGAAAAGCCTTTATGTAAAAAAGAAAACAACAGTGTCACAAACAAAATCCTCAGAGAAATGTTCACCGATAGTGCAATGTCACTTTATAAGAAAACGCTTTGCCACTTTATATAAATTACAACGACAATAGTACATACAACAATGAATATTTTGCGCACAGGTGTTTTTACTAAAGAAATAGATATGCAAGCTGATTGAAGTAACAAACGTTCTCATTTGCTTGATGCAGACAATTTTTTAAATCTCAGAAATAAGCAAACATGTATCGCACGCTTTTGGCTGTGTTTTCTGGTTACGGTTCTTCTTAGCTTTGCGGTGCTTCTGAGATAGGAATTGTGGGAACGCGGCAAATTAGTAAATATAACTTTTACCAAACAAATAAAATATTTATTATAAATTGCTTGTACATTCTAGTTTCTCACATTTGTAAGTAATTTTTTGGGGTATATTTTCATCGGACCTTGCGATTTGAGATCGGACTGTGTGAGTACCAGTCTGTTTTTTCGAGCGCGTCCGCAAAAAGCATCTACGCGTTGCGAAGTTGTCAGCACTGAAGAGTCTCTAAAGTCCTCTGCGAATTGAGATTCGAATCAAAGTGCAGCCAATCGGAACAGGGAAAGCCTTTCTCCACGTTCAGTAGATTTCGTTCCAATTGATCGCACTGTTCCCGACACGGACCTTAACGCGAACCAGTTCTTCAGCGCTGGCAGTGAAGCTCGGAACACAGCGCGGACTGTTTCACTGATCGACGGTGGGTGCTGTTGGCGATTTTGCTTCGCTCAGATGCGCAGTGCACGCAGCAGCGGGGAACGCACGTAGGCGGTGAAATACATATGTGACCGTTGCGTATCCTGTCACTCGATAGTCTCGCTACCGCTGGGTCGTCATCGAGAGGACAAGCCGCGGCCAGAAGTCGATCCTCGTTTCGCCACCGAAGAAGAACACGATCGTCGAACTTCAACGGGGGGTCTCGTTTTCGTTTCTCGATGATCCTCGGTGGTCCCGTGACTCACTCGTCGTGCGCGCGACCCAATATACGATTCGTGCGAAATACATTAGCGCTGCTTTGAAACCCGCAACGATACGCAAATCGCGAATCCTACTTGTCACCGACGTGAACGCAACGACGTGTGCGTGCTTATACGGTTGGTGTGTGTGTGTATAATACACGCGTGTTTGAGTGTATGCGCGCGTACGTGTGTATACGTTCGTACATAAGATCGCGAATTCTGATGTGACACGTATCCAGCGCGCGATCTTCTCGTTCGCCATACGTTTCGCAGCCGCGTCCGGGGGAGATCTCGAGCGCGTTCGCGCACGTTCGAGGCGCGTTCCTTGAACATCGCTTGGATCTCCTTTGCATGGTAAGTGAGTGGATTCGGATTTGTAGGTTAGGACGAAGACATCGACCGAGATCTCGTCCATCGATCGTCGCGTTTCGACCTCGCGTTCCAAGCGATCGCGTCCTCGATCGAACGCGATCGATCGTCTCCTCAGTGGCAACTCTGTTTTCTTGAGGTTTCACCTGATTGTTTCTCGTTCCCTCCCCCTCGGTCAGGTGATACCCCTGAACAGATCCGAGTTTGCAGTCGTTCTTTTGAAGTTAGAGCACTTCCGAAAGGACAAATTTCTTTCGCGCGAGAACGGCGTCCCGTTCAAACTCAACAGAGGGAAAAATCACCTTCGATATGTTGTTTGTTCACTATTAACGTCAAGGAGCACTGAATCGTTGCACACTATGTGTGTGCAATGTTCTGCACATGGTCTCAAAAACTATTTGATGTTTGCATAGAAATTCAAAAAATAGAGACCGCATGGCAATGTTATTTATCGTGAACACGTGGAACTCGATTTCACTGTGGCTCCTGGTCTGCATGTGGTCCGCAACAATGCGCGATGCGTTTGCAACATTCCTCTTCTATTTCCGTAACATCCAAATTTTTCTCACATCCGCGATTGCTTCGGTGGTTTTGCAACACATTGCAGTTCCAACAAGAAGATTAAACTATTGATTTATTTAAATTGCATTAAAATTATTTAAAAAAAAAGTGAACAATAATTTAACGTAGTTGCGCAAGATGTAAAAGAACTTGCACAAGTGCGCGGTTAAAAATATAATCTTAAAATAAGAGAAAACAAGATTTTAAATGTATGTTCGTTTTAAACATCATCCGACACACATTTCTTAGATGTATGTCTCGGAGCGCTCTCGCAAGAACAATTAAGGAATTTCTGTTTTTCTTTTTTGGACATGTTTCATAAAGGTGCATACATTGTAAGAAAACATGCCTCTGTTTGGAAAGTCCCAGAAAAGTCCAGCGGAGGTGGTAAAGGCTCTGAAGGAGGCGGTAAACGCGTTGGAGCGCGGCGACAAGAAGGTAGAGAAGGTACGTTGTTGTGGATAAACGTCGGTTTCTACGATGAAATACGTCCCCTTTTAGGCCCAGGAAGATGTGAGCAAGAATCTTGTCCACATCAAAAACATGCTCTACGGCACGGCCGAGACGGAGCCCCAGGCGGACATCGTGGTGGCCCAGCTCGCACAAGAATTGTACAACAGCAACCTACTGTTACTGCTCGTCCAGAATCTGAGCCGCATCGACTTCGAAGTACGCGCCTTTTGAATGAAAAATCGTTCACTGTAAAAAAAAACACTCTTAAACCGAGTCCAATTTGAACAAAAGTTCTCAAGCTAATTAAGAACAAATTAAAGTCACGCGCGCGTCAAGTTTCGGTTAATTAAGTTTTTGAAAAACTTGGAAGTTATTGATCAACTTGTATTAACTTTCATTAGTTATTATCTTATTTATCTTAACCGTGTTCTAAACGATAATCACCAAAGTAATAATTACTTTTTAAAAAACTCATCTTCTTGTTCCTTAATTAAGGGGAAAAAGGATGTCGCGCAGGTTTTCAATAACATTCTACGGAGACAGATCGGCACCAGATCACCCACCGTAGAGTACATATGCACTAAACCCGAAATTCTTTTTACACTCATGTCCGGGTGAGTATCTTTCCGCGTGCGCGCGATATAAAATTTGTAATAATAATTCTACTAACAAAATGCGAGTTGTTTCGTAGCTATGAACATCAGGACATCGCACTCAACTGCGGCACGATGTTGCGGGAATGCGCGAGATACGAGGCGCTAGCTAAGATTATGATTTATTCGGACGACTTTTACAACTTCTTCAGATACGTCGAGGTCTCCACGTTCGATATCGCGTCTGACGCGTTCTCCACCTTCAAAGTACGTAGTAAGCTGGAAAAAACCATGTGTCACATGAAAGTGGAAACACCTCGAAAGCATGTGTAAATAATTTTTCTTGGAATTTTCAATCCTTTATCTTCTCGAGATAATTTCAAAGTCGAATCATTTGTTACAATTTATTTAAAGAGTTCTGCTACAAAATTATATACACATGTATCATGTTGATATTACATATCGTTTTTTTTTTTTTTTTACAATCAAACGCGACTCCATTGTGTGTTTTTCTTGTTCAGGAATTACTTACAAGGCATAAAATACTCAGCGCCGAATTTTTAGAGATAAATTATGATAAAGTTTTCTCGCACTATCAGAGGTTACTCAATTCGGAAAATTATGTAACACGACGACAAAGTTTAAAGTTATTGGGCGAGCTGCTGCTCGATAGACACAATTTTACCGTAAGTATTCGAACCACTTGTTTTTTAAGCAATGTTATTTACATGTACATACGTAAAACAATTAACTTTTGTAACACATATTTTTTTTTATTTGACTCCAGAATAAAATCCCACATTTCTTTACGTCGAAGAACGTTGAAAATATAAATATAAATTGCGCGAGTAAACATTTAAAGATATAAGTTTAATAATGTAGAGAAAATACACACGTGTGATATAACATTAAAATACCAACTACTAGTATAAACAGATAACGTACAAGAAACTATTCTAATATGTGAAAAAGGTTTTTTTAAAATTTAACGCAGCACAGTTTACGTACTTATATAAATTCTAAAAGTCGATGCAACTCACTTTTTACAAATATATTAGAGATTGTACAAACAACAATTTTGGAAAACAATTTAGTTCAGAAATTATGCATAAGAATTTCTGCAAACTTTTGTCCGGGCAAATGCGGGCGCAAATTTATCTCAGTTAGACTTTGTATATAATAAAAAAAAGAAAAAAAAACTGTTGCAGGTCATGACACGATATATATCGAATCCGGATAATTTAAAGTTGATGATGAACATGCTAAAGGAAAAATCTCGAAACATACAGTTCGAAGCTTTCCACGTCTTTAAGGTACGGCGGAGTGGTCACAGTGATCATCAACTTGCATTTCAAAAATTTCAATTAACTAGTCAATTAAGATCTCTCGCACTTTTTCTCAAGTAGTTAAAATCAGTTAAAAAATAAACATCCTCCTTGATTTCTCTGTTGTCCTGATAAAAAAAAAAAAAAAGAGGAAATCAAAAATTAACAGTTTCATGTGGTCGTGTGCAGGTATTCGTCGCGAATCCGAACAAACCGAAACCCATCCTGGATATACTGCTCCGCAATCAGGAGAAGCTGATTGAATTCCTCACGCGCTTCCATACGGACCGTTCCGAGGACGAGCAGTTCAACGACGAGAAGGCGTATCTGATTAAACAGATCAAAGAACTTAAATCTGTACATGATAATTAAGTCAAAGTAAAATACACTTATTGCTACCGCTACGAACTAACTACCACTACATTATTATTACTATCGAGTCTACAGCTGCTGTTGCTAATTACGGTTTTTGATCACTATTATATAGTTATAATTTATCATCTCCACATCGTTATCATTTCATTATTATCATCGCCATCGTCATCATGATCATCGCATCACCATCGTCATTTGTCACACGTGGTCATCTCGCGGCATTATTATTATAATATATAAATATATTATTATTAATATTATTAATTTTATTTGCGAGTAACACACTGTAAATAAAGATTACATTTATCTCTTATTGTATTATATGCAGATCCGAATTTGTCATATCGCGCGTTGCCAGTGTTCTGCCCACGTTTTTAGGAATGAGTCGGTTATTAAAGCAGAATGAAAACTCATTTGTCTTGATTTATCTTTTCTGATCGGTCTTCAACATATTTGAAACCTAATAGCAGTAGTAGTAGTAGTAGTAGTTGAAGATAAGATCGGGTTTTATCGAAAGTCTAGTTTCACGTTACACGTACTGTAGATCTCTTCACCACCGACGGTGAATATCGAAACGCGTTAGGAAGCCGAAGACACGTAAAAGAAAAAGAAGAAATAATAGACACATATTTATATTTGTTATATATTAACCAACCTTATAAGTTAGCGTCACAAATATTCTTAGTAATAGCTTCAGTGGCGCAATTGACGTCAGTAAAAAGCAGTCCGGCGTTGGTTGTCTTATCGAGCTTATTTTCTACAGACTTCGACTTTTGAAACTTTGTCGTCAATTTGTCTGACTTTGGCAGTTTCTGTTGAATATTCTGCATTAGCCAATTTATTTGCGGACACGTCGCTAGCGTCTGTGAAACATTGGAAAGAGAAATATAATTTGAAAAACAAATTTATACAAATACAATCCGCAATCCAGATAAAAAAAAAAAAAAAAAAAAATCCAAGAATTGTAAAAACTTCTGGGTCGACTTCTGTCGAATGCTCTGCATTAGCCGACTAGTTAGGCAAAAAATGTGTACCTTGGCGTAATCTTTGTCCTGGCTGAGTAACCATATCAGAGTGGCGCAATACAAGAACACGTCCTTGTGCTTCAACGATACGCTCAAGAGCTTCACTAATGTCAACGCGTGCTCTTTCTAGTTACAAGAAAAATATCGCATATGTTTTTAAAATGACGCAGCGAGAATACAATGTAAAATAGAAAGACAAAGCTCTTCTGTTTCTAAACTCACCATAACGACATATTTTCTCGTGTCCGGATCCTTTGCTAAGGTGATCAAGATGCTGCATGCTCGCAGGCAGATGTTCATCCACGGCAGCGATCTGTTGTTCCGCAGTATCATGTTGTAAATGTCGTCGGTCACGTCCACCTCGCAGAGGATGATGCAAACGGTCGGTGATAATTTCGTTATAGTATCTAGTACGTGACAGACGTAAATCATTCGCGTTAAAAGCTACTAGAAAGTTATTTGTTATTCTTTTAAGAAAACTTGAGAATTCTTTTATACAATCGTATATCCCAATTTTACTCCTTCGAAAAAGAATACGTTGATTATGCGATATTACATTTCTCAAGCACAAAGATGCGCCACTTACCCAAGGTGTTCAGATAAAAGATCAGCATTCCGAGATCGCTGCAGGTCTGTATCACACTGATCACTTGTTGCCAATAGGCGCTATCTGGACGCGCTATCATATTCGCGGTATCTTCTTGAATCATATCGAATGTTTCTCCGCACTCGTCTCGAATCTTCATGGCAAGCGATTCCCCGCGCTGCTTTCGGCGCAGCTCTTCCTGTTTGGCTCTCTTCTGTCTGTAACGACGCTGTAGCTTGATCACCGTTTGGCGCAGAGACAGATAACGCGATCTGTCTTGTTTACGCGCGACGTAGGCTCGCCAGTAAGTCTGTACGGTCGACGCGGCGCGTTTGACGGTCTCGTATCTTCGCACTGCAATTCTCATTCTGTAACGCGACTGAACGATTACCGCGGCCTGGCGCAAAGCGATATATCGTCTTCTCTGGAGTAAACTCTTCCAATGAGCTTGCAAAACGACGGCTGCTCGCGTCCGCATAAGTTCTCTCTTCGCGGCGCGAGCGATTCTTATCGCACGCCATCTTCTTTGTACGATCAACACGTTGGTCCTGTACTTGTTATATTCGCTCTTCTGTCTGATCATTTGCCACCAGGATTGCAGAGTGACGCATGCTTCCCTCTGCCTCAGGTATCTCCGGCGGTCCGCGCGAGTCTGCACGACGCCGCGCCAGAAGTTTTGTATTTTTATCGCGGCGTTTCTCATCTCCAGGTAGCGTCGTCGAACAGCCCGCGCCGACTTGGCGCGACGATACCACGACTGTATCAGCGAAGCTGCTCGTCGCTGCTCGAGATAGCGTCTTCGGGCTGTTCTCGCTCGCCAGTTCTTCTGCACCGCTAACGTCGCGTTTCGCAGTCGCAGAAATTCCTCTCGTTGACGTCTGGCAAAGATGACTCCGCGCCACCAGCGTTGCAGCTTCATGCAGCTGGACTTTTGCAACTTATACCTGCGCGAACACACCGCGGCTCTCCACCACGTTTGTATCTTCACGCAGGCGATTTCTCGCTTGCGAATTCGGTGACTTCTCCACGTTCTCTGAACGATAACGACGCTTTCGCGATACCGAAGAAACTTCTTCCTCTCGAGCACGCTTGTCCACCATCTCTCTATGGTTCGCACCGCAAATTTCGTCCGCAGGAAGTTGTTCCGCGCTTTTCGCATTAACAGGTATCTTCTCCACCAACTCTGGATGACACGCGCGCTTTCCTTGGTACGAAGAAAGCGTTCGCGCTGTTTCCGCGCGATCTTCACGGATCTCCACCAGGACTGTATTCTCGTGGCAGCGTTTCTGCACGCGAGATACTCGGAACGTTGCAGCTTCATCGCTCGCGTCGCTCTCCAGTGTGCCTGAACTGTCAGGGCGGCGTTCTTCAAGCGCAGAAACTCGTTTCGTTGTACCTTCCTCAGCAACGACGCTCTCCATCTTCTCTGTATCGCAATCACCGCCCAGCGTCTCTTCCTCGCTTCCTGCAGTTTCTCCCTGAACACACGTGTTCGCCTCCAGTTTCGCCACCATCTCTGAAGTTTTATCGCGGCCGTTCTGGCGCGTAAGAATCTCTTGCGTTCCTCTAAATTGCAGTCGACTATGCTCCACCACGTCGGCGTTATTCTACGTCGCCACGCACGTTGAATCGTGAGCGCGGCGAGGTTCCTGCGCGCACGCAAGAAGTTCCTTACGCAAATGTACCAGAGCTGCGCCCGCCACCATTTCTGGATCACACGAGCTGACCGGTCGAATCGCGGCGCCTGATACTTGTGAATGATCTGCCATAAAAGAGACAACGTCTTCTCGCAGTGGCCGTCGGCGATGCTCTTAGCGTCTATGTCGCCCTCGAGGACGTAGCCGGCGTCGCGCAGAGCGTTCAATGCCACGTCCACATTGTGGATCTTCTGCAAACGCGATATCGCCGGCACACGGCAGCGTTCCGTCAATCCTCGTCGGCCGGTAATGAGCTCCATGACACGACACAGTCGCACGCCGTCACGCAGATCGTATCGTATATTCGTCACGGCGTAGTCGTATTCCTCGATGTAAGTCTGTCGATAGGTGAGCACGTAATTGTGAGTGCGCAGCATCTTCGTGACGTCGCCAACGCCGCTGAGAACCTCGCGCGAGAAGCTCAGCAAGATCTCACGACTCTCTTTGTACTCGGAACGTTTGCGGAACAGACACGGGTCGTGGCCGATCAGCTTGCGTTGCTTCGCATAGTCCAGGAAATACACTAGAAAGAGAAACTTCTTCAAGATGAACTGGTTCATCGTCGTGACGAGCTTCTGGCTTGGATTGGTTTTGTGATAGCCGGACATCTTGGTGATTCGCGGATCCGAGAAAAATCTGTTCAGCAGAAAGCGAGTCAGGCCGATGATGTCGTTGTTCGAGCGCAATGGTATGCACTCGCCGTAGACGGTCTCCAGGCCGATGCGCAGCCACAGTGGATTGTAGCTCAGGAACAGGCTCAGTATGAGTTTCTGTAAACCGATATCGCGCTGTAGATTGCGATCCGATCTGATGGACAAAGTTCCCTTGGCGATGTACTCGCTGGTGCTTGAGAAAATCTTGGCGATTTCGTCGCGAGTGTACATGGCGCTCGCAGCTTTTCGCAATGTGTTCAATCTGGTGCTCGTGTGATACCTGGCGGACACGGCCTCCCTCGTCTCGGCTAGCAAATTGTCCTTTTGCGCTTTGCACGACTGCCAAATCTTGCCGATGTCCATTACAGCGGTTTCAATGTCAACGGACAGATCCTCCGGCGACGAGAGTAGAGCGTTCAACCACTTTGTGAACGCCAGTTCCTGTCGCAACATCCATTCTTCGTCGTAATATCCGAATTTCTTCAGAAACGGATCCTCGGTCGTAGACGGCGCGAACAGATCCAGATCGAATTTCTCGTAGATGAAAGATTCGTCTGCCCTCTCTATTCTGGTGGATTCTCTGAAGGACGACGAGTGCCACTTGGTTTGACTCAGAGCGTTGAGAGACAACTTGGTCAACTTGATTGCTGGCGTATTTCTTCTTCCGGGCGTATTGTTCAGACGCAATTCTTTGTGTTTCCTCCTAGGAGTCGCATTTATACACAGTATCTTCATGTTTCTTCCCTCGCACGCAGATTTGTTCTTCACGACTCTACCTGGATTATTCAATTTCGTCACCGACGCAGACACCGTCTTTGAGAGAAGATGCGATTTCTTCGGCGGGGAGATCTCGATATACATATCCTCCGCTTTCCTTTTCTCGGGAATTATTTCAAAGACAAAATAGTCTTTGGGAGTTGTCTGGACGCCGCGATCCGTCGTGTCTGTCGCGAAACGCCTCGACTGCTCGCGAAAATCTCTCGACGCGTCGTACAAGTGAGTGATCGGGGACGATGAAATTATGTCCCTGATGTCGTTTACGAGAGAACGTCCGTCGAATTTGATCGGTGACAAATTGTGCACGCCCACGGACTGCGACAAGACGTTGTTGTGGATGGTTTTGTTGCAGGAAGGAGACACGACGAACGATCGTCCGGGACTGATATTGAACGTTCTGTGCTTATCGCCACTCTGGGACGACGATTCCATCGACTCTTGTTTTGACGGTGGCGGAGGATTCGGCGTTTCGTTCACAGACGCGAGTGTAAACTTGTCCAGCAACATGGAAAAGTCAGATTGCGGCTTGTCGCTCGTCGCAACTTCGAGAATCTCCGTTTCGTTTTCTTCTTCTTCGTTGTGTTCGTACAGTACGCTGCCGTAGTGTCTTCTTTCCTTGACATACGTGACTCTGCGCGAGTCCTGCAATCCGTTTGAAGGAAGCAAAACCTGCGGCAAAATACTCCCGTCGTTCCACACGTTTGCATTCTGTTCGTGCAAAACGTTCTCCATCTTAACAAAATGATGATTGACTCCATCATTTTTTCCATGTAACGCACCGGTCTTCGTCTCACTGTTTGCGCTACAGATATTTTCCTTGTTCGAAGCGATTTCGTATTTCGATCTGGATTGTTTCGCCTCGAAATGAGTGATCAGTGGTGGTTGATTAAGAATTGGAATTTGCATCTCATTGTTCTGCTGCGCTCGTTTGTTGTCTATCGACGCGGCATCATTTGACGAACCTGACGACAGGGGCTTCGTTGCTTTTTTCTGCGGCTTGTTGCCTTTCTTAACGTTCCTGGCGGTTGTCGCTACGTGAATGTCGTACTTGACTCGTCTACTGTCCGTGAGTTGCAACACATCTCGCCAACATCCCGCTTCCTTCGGAGTCCATTTGATATAAATCACACCAGTGTTGTTCCCTTGAATGTCTAATTCGGATGAAGTCAGAGTAATCGACGCTGGTGCTTTTGTTACAGTTATCTAAAAAAACAGAAAAAGAAACTGTTAGAACAAGATGGAAAAATCATCGACGACTTATTCAAGAACAAAGTTTTCTGACGAGTTTCTTACGTGCAATAATTTGTCACTAGTGTTCTTTATATTTAAACAACACTCTGTGCTTGTATTTATATTGGTTTCTAATTCAATCCTTGTAGCTGGTTGAAACGGTGCGAGCAACACATTGTAACATGGCATATCCTGAGGCTTCATTGCTTCGAGCTTCTTGCATGGGATGAGGTTGTGTAAAATCTGTGAACAAACTGCAATTTTATCAAATCAACGTTTGGGTTCTGTAACGGCTAGTGAGTCATCAATGACAAACTGTAGGTCGTTTGAAATAAATAAACCACATTGTCTTTTTCAAGATTTTCTCAGTTGCTTGTTTCTGAACACTTGTGCATCATGATTGCAGATGCAGAAACGCTAGGGACTCGTTGATTCTTCGCACAAATATTTAGAAACGAGGTGACCGATTAAAAAAACAATTCGGTAACTCCAAAGCAACTCCACGTATGTGGATCAGACACATTGCGCAGTTATTTAAAGACGCGAGCTGTCAAATTGCGCCAATATCACGAAGAAATCTTGGTCTTTGTTTATTTTATCCCAGGTCTTGAATCGCACATCACACCCGTGCAATGAAAATAATAATAATTTACCCCATTCAAGCAAAATACGTACACAAAACTGTCACTCTCTGTTCTCCGGTTTGCGTCAAGTAACGGACTCTCGGAATTCAATTCAAACGCGAGCTCGTAATCAGCAGGGCTGTCAACGATTTAACCGCGTTTGAATCAGTGGAGCGTCACCTGGCGGGAAAACCAACAAACTAAAAAAACATGGATTCCCATACAATCCGAGTTGTTTAAGGCCTGTATCACATGGGATCGAAGTAAAACTCGACCAATCGGAACGAAGTTCACTAACCTCGAGTTCAGGCTCCCTCGCTCCGATTGGCTGATACCCAGTTCGATTTCATTCTCTGGTGTGACACAGGCTTTGCGTTTTATTCAATCCCAACGTTTCAGTTCGCCTTCTACTCGCGATCACGCGTTTCGTGCGAAACAGCTTGATCGGATGGTTTGATGTCGACGCACTGTGGGAACAGTTCGCGACGAATCGGAATTCGGAGAGCGGTCGACTATTGTCCCGCCAAGCGCGCGAGGTTCTCATTCACGTTCGGCGTTTTAGTGTTTACGGAGCAGTTAACCGCACGTTCTCACACCCCAGATGCAGTGATCACGTATCCGTTGCGAAATTCCAAGAGGAGCGACAACCGTAAGTATATATCGCCCGAATCTCTGTGTGCACGTATGCTCAAGATTTTTCTAATTTCTCTCGACATTCTTCTCTTTCTAGGCCGTACTCTCCGCGATTTTGTTTCCTGTCGTGGAATTGCCGAGAATCACACGAGAGCCGCCGTGAAAAATCGCAGCGAGGCGATCTCAGACCCAAGTCCCAACTCCCGTGCCAGACGATGGCCGAGTCCAGTGACTTGGATCGGCAGATCGAACAGCTGAAGAAGTGCGAGATCATCAAGGAGGCGGAGGTGAAAGCTCTGTGTGCCAAAGCGCGAGAGATCCTCATCGAGGAGAGCAATGTGCAGCGTGTGGACTCGCCAGTGACAGTGAGTATATTCTTCGCGAAGAAGTGGCGGATCTTTACCGAGCGAAAAGAGAGCGAGAATCGACTCGCCGTGTTGTGTTGATTTTTAGGTCTGCGGGGACATCCACGGCCAGTTTTACGACCTAAAAGAATTGTTCAAAGTAGGCGGAGATGTGCCCGAAACAAATTATCTCTTTATGGGAGACTTCGTAGACAGAGGATTTTACAGTGTCGAAACGTTCCTTCTTCTTCTCGCGTTAAAGGTACGCATCGAGATTTGAAGAACCACAACTTGTTGATGCGTGACAAAACTTTGGTTTTTCTTTCTTTTAACAATGTGCGCTTTTAACAATGTACGCAAAACCTATTTCTCACTGCAGGTTCGTTATCCCGACAGAATTACACTGATAAGAGGGAATCACGAGTCGCGACAGATAACGCAGGTTTACGGATTTTACGACGAGTGCTTGCGCAAATACGGTAGCATAACAGTGTGGAGATACTGCACGGAGATATTCGACTACCTCTCGTTATCCGCCATCATCGATGGCAAGATCTTTTGTGTTCACGGCGGATTGTCGCCCAGTATCCAAACCTTGGATCAAATTCGGACTATAGATAGGAAACAAGAAGTAAAGTTTGTTTGTTTTTTACTCGCTGCAATGTTGTTGCGGCAACGATAAAGTTTTTAAAAAGTTTTTTTCATTATCGAAATTCGATTCAGTTTTTTTTTTTAAATCTGGTCGATGACGCAGGTTCCTCACGACGGACCAATGTGCGACTTGTTGTGGTCGGATCCCGAAGACACGCAAGGTTGGGGTGTGTCGCCGCGTGGTGCCGGCTATCTCTTTGGCAGCGACGTAGTGGCACAGTTCAATTCTGCCAACGACATCGACATGATATGCAGAGCCCATCAGTTAGTCATGGAGGGCTACAAATGGCACTTTAACGAGACTGTGTTGACGGTTTGGTCCGCGCCAAACTACTGTTACAGGCACGTAATCTTCGCGTTTATTCTTGCACTTTTTTGGTTCTATAAGAAAATTTCAAACACTCTGTTACTCAACTTATATTTTTATATTTTCTTTTAATCTCTTTATTGTTAATATTTTTTATCTTTTTACATTTAATTCCAATTTCTCATCAACTTATTCAAAGTGGTACACGTTTATCAAAAAATATGTCGTGTGTCCTTATCACAGCTTGTTTGTCACTTGCGTAAAATTCAAGATGTCAAAAAAATGTGACTGCAAACATAAATATCTTTAAACATAGTTTTCTGTACATTTGTTTGTGTTTTTCGTATTGCAGGTGCGGCAACGTAGCCGCGATATTGGAACTGAACGAGCATCTGCAGAGAGACTTCACGATATTCGAGGCGGCGCCGCAAGAAAGCCGCGGCATACCTAGCAAAAAACCGCAAGCAGATTACTTTTTATAAATTTGAACTGGTGTACAAAAGAAATCCCATCAAAGAATCGCATCGACATGGTATTTGCTCTTTTCTATCTTTCTTCTTATCTCTTATACATTTTTAAAAAAAAAAAAAAAAAAAAAAAAAAAAGACTGCTTGCCGAGTCTTTTGACAAAACAGGAATTTTTTCGTTTTTACGTTCGATCGTTAATGAATATATAAGTATATAAATATTTGAATAGAATTGCGATGTGTACAATGAACTGATGTAAAATAAAAGCTCTCGTATCTCTCTTTCTTTCTCTTTCTCTCTCGTGACTTAAGGCATGTTGCAATATATCACTGCATGATTCAAATTTTTTTTTAAAGAGATATTTAGCGTCAACTAAATCGTCTCTAAATGTTCGTCATCGCGTCACGACTGGCTAGCACCGTTGCAACACCACAAATCGAACCATTCGAAGAAGCAACACGGACGTATCCACTGCTTTCACGATGCATCACGTTGTATACACACATATATATAATAATATAAAATATATATTAAAACACAAAAAAAAAAGAATAAACTTAACATGTCATTCGCGTTACAATTCACAAAACACTTTGTTCGTCTTCTTTCTCTCAGCGGAAGAAGTTCTAGGAATCTGAAAAAAAAAAGAAAAAGTAAGAAAGAAGGTGATCGATTAATTTAATGTTTCACACAGTACTTGCTTTTGTATAATTAAAGAGCTTACCATGCCAAGGAGCGTGTGAATTGTTTGTTTCGCTCGTCTCAATTTACGTTTCAACAGTGCGTTTGACGACTTCAGATCTTTGACGATCTCCTTCGTCCTTTCCAACTCCTTCTTGTGATTGACAATTAGAGGAATGCAGTAGGTATGGTCTCGCCCTACATTCGCTATACTGACTTCCCTGTTGGTTGGAGAACTTTCGCTATGACATTCATTCGCTACAACAAGTGATACATTCAATACTATTGTCGATACGATCTCGTAATACTGTTTGCTTGCCACACGTGAGATTTAACGCTTACGACGCCTAAGTGATATGAGGAGGAGATTGCAATTCTGGAATTTAAAAAAAAAAAACGGTATTTACTGGTTGTCATTTCGTGCATATCAAAATGTTCCGTCACGATCGGCGGTAAATTATTCGTGCGATAAATCACTAGCGATTTCATCGTGTCGTTATTATTAATGGAAACAGCTGTTGTGTCGTTTTTAACAGCTGGTTCGGATACGTCATCGTTAACGCAACCAGCTGGCTTAGTTACGTTATTATTGACAGCGGATTCAACTTCTTCCTCAATTTCTTCTAAATAAGTTGAAAGTTTATCTCATTACTTTTTTTTTTTTTTTTTTTTGTTGTAAAAGCACATTTCTCACAGCACAGCTTGCCAATTACCTTTACTTATGTAAGGAATACTGCCTGATATCAAACGTCTTCTCTTGCCGGGAATAATACACGATTTTTTGAAGTGATCCGAACAGATCAAGTCGTTTTGTTTCGGCTCGAAGTTGATCAGGTTCAAACGTTCTAGCCAAAATTTTTTCAGCTTCTCGCATTTTGGGAAGCTAGAAAAGATATATAAGGTATGTACATGATGTAAAGAAACATATTTCTTGCATCATGTATGTTTTGGTGGTGAAAATTGTGAGGTTAATTCGCAACTACATGCGTAAAAAGACAAATTGCGCAAGTTTCAATAGAAAAGATGATTTTTCCTTATCTCCTACTTACTTGTGAAAACTCAAATGCGTATGATCTTTTTGATATTTTCTACAAATAAGGCATGGTGTATTCACCATTGTGCAATAAATAAACATCAGGGATTCGCACAATCCCGCATTATCCGCAATCTTCTACGCCTACATGTCGGCCACTGACACTTATCCAAAGTTGTCAACACTCGTCAACGATGGGTCAGACTGGCCAACGGTCATCGACGGGAGAAAATAACTGATTATTATCACCGGGTAACACCGATATATAAGAAAACAAAACGCTCGTGAGCTCATGGCTACGTAGTTGCCAATGTGCACCACATAGCGCTGGCAAACAGAGCGGAAAAGCGATGACAGCCAAACTGGAGCCGCGGCTGCTCTCAGTCTTTTCTCTGTACACAGCGTTTTTTGTGTGCCTCGTAAAGATATAGAATTATCATTTTATACACACACAAAAGTAAAGAGAGAGAAAGAAAGAGAGAGAGAGAGAGAGAGAGAGAGAGAGAAAATTTACATAATATATATGCATGCATATTCATACACGAGTGACGTTTTGCGCTAAAAGTGAATTTATACATAATTCTATTTGCAGATTTTTTTTCCATTCTTATTCAAAAGTTTCTGAGGTAAGAATTTGTCATTTTTTATGGTTATGTTTTTGCATCAAAAATATTACTTTCCCACATCTTGTATTTTGAATGTAATTGTTAGATAAAATTATTATTCAAACTAGCTCTGTAAAATTGCAAATCAAATTGTTTGTAATTGTATTTACAAAGGATAAAGATTCTAGATCTCTAATAAAAATAGATATAATCAGTGAATCACACAATATTGTGCTGATTGATTTGTTTTTAACATGATAAACTTTTTATTTGACAGTTCATATATTGGCAATATATTTTTGAGTTTATGTTATTTGTTATATTTTTCTTACACTTGTGAAATAGTAAACAAATAAATACAAAAATATTTCACACATGTATAAACAAAAGAGATAGAAAATATATAAACAAACAGGTTGGCATCAAACTGATTTCTTGTGTGTAAAACTGAAAAACCCAAGAAAGCAGTTTCCATTGCAGTATTTGTGCATTATAGTTGGCAGAAAGTTTTTCACCATCTCCAGATTTCAGACAAAGAAAACAGAAATAGACTGCTTTTCAACAATTGGAATAAGACTGTGTGTTTTCTGAATTGAATCTCACTTGTATTTTGATGATCAATTTTTCTGCAGAAAATATCATTAAGTGATTCTCTAGTCAATTTTCTGTGGATAATATGCAGAATAATTTGCAGTTTTATTGCAACAAAGAATCTTTAACTTGTGCCAACATTATCTGTCATATGTAAATAGTATAGTTTATTTCTTTTGTGAGAGTCAGTGTGTTATATACAAGACATAATATTTAAGTAAAACATATGTGTTTATTTATGTTTAAATTTTTTTGTAAACACTGTATATTTCTTGATGTTACCTGTATGAAAAATGTTATTTTCCTGCAGTTCTAGTCCTGCAAAAAATTATTACAATTTAGATTTCTTAGATATATTTGTCTTGTTTTCTACTTTGTGTTTTTTTCTATCTAGGTGTAAGAGAAAAATAAAAATGAAACGGAGCAAATCTCTTTCTCCTGAACCATCCAGCAGTGAGGCAAAGCGAGTAAAACTAAAAGTCACAGATGTAAATGGTGTAACATCTCCAAACATCCTCGAATTCTCAGATGATGTTCTGCTCTACATATTGAAATACTTAGATCCACAAGATCTTATGACTCTCAGCTTGTGAGTTATTTCGGTTTTATGTATTTTATAAAAGTTTTTATGATGTTTCTTTTGCTTTACAATGGTTTTTGTTTTGAATCATTGTAGATGTTGTCAAAGATTTGCACGATTAACACAAGACAGAACTTTGTGGAGAAACGTAGACTTTCGTACACATCCTATAGTTCTGGATGACTTTGACAAATATGCAAAATTTTTACAACCAATGACAACAAGTTTGGCAATACGTGGTGATTTAGTTTCTAACAATACAGTTCTTACACAAAGTTTTCTCAAGAATGTGAGAACATTGTGCAAACAACTTAAAGAGTTAATAATTGAAGATTATCATATAAACGGAGATAAGGTATATTACATATGTATATGATATATTTCTTTTCTTTTCTTTCTATTTTTTCTACCGAACTAAGTTTATTTAGTTTATTTTATAATTGCTTCTAGATTCCGATAACAGATTTCCCAAGTACTATTGAGAAACTGTCATTAGAAGGTTGTGAAATGGATTATGCGCAACAAAATAAATCCTATTTCTTTAAAATGGATCTTCATATGCCAAATTTAAAAGTAAAATCATCTTGGTATAAATGTGTGAATTGTGTGTACAACAATGTATTAAAATCTTAATTTTCAGTGTTTGATTTTGAGCTTTTGTGACTGGTTTACGCCACATTCTTTACTGGTTATTAGCAAAATTCCAAAACTTACAGAACTTAGACTGTATTCATGTTCCCGTATGGGTGAATGTGTTGCGTATGCTAGTTTAGCAACTAGATTTGGATTTAAAACACTAGAGGTATGATATTTTGCTTTTCTGCATTATTGATTGATCATTATCTTTATGTTACTACAAAAAATTCATTTCAACATTTTTAAAAATAGATTTTAGATTTACGAAATACGGGTATTGGAGACAGCGAAGTTGGTTGTTTTAGTAGCACTAAAAGTTTACAACACCTGTACTTAGAATGCCCCGAACATTTAAGAGAGGAGTCACCCGAAATTATTCAACGTCAACAACAACAACGTCAACGGCAGGCAAACGCTTTGCAAATGCCTGCAATCTTTGAAGATGATCATTTAGCACAAGTATTTATAACAAAACTTCTGTTTAAATAATACTTATAAAAATTAATCATTTTTCTGAATTTACAACATATTGTAAAAATAAATTTTATTCTGATCAAAGTTTCTAGTTGAGGATGAATTCGTTTTTGAAAGAAATTATTCTATGCGATGTTTGGTATCGGATAGAGCAATCTGTGCACTTGGAAGTGATCTTTGCGACAGAAGAGTGATAAATAGTTCCCCAGAAGGAATGATAATAGCCCAAGAAGAAAAACAAGTTTCTAATAATCCAAATCTGAAGACATTAGTGGTTAGGTGAGCTATCGATTATATATTATAAAAATTATCAAGAAAAAGCTCAAACAAAAAAAAAAGACTATGTAAGTTTGCATCTTTTTCTTTTCCAGACATTATCCACGCGTTACGAATTCGAGTCTCACTCATTTGGCTTTCAACGTATCGACATTGGAATATTTGGACGTGACTGGTACCTCTGTGACATTAGAAGGCATCCAAGCCTTTAAGTCAGAAAGACCTTCTGTTAAAATTGTCTCATCGTTTATGACATAGTTGAAGTTATATAATGTTTAGGACAATTTAGTGAAAAATTACATATTTATTAATGCTCTTGCTTGAAGAGTCTATTTACTGACACTGCAAACAAGATTGCAAAAGGACATATTGAAGGTTCGAGTGCGATAGCGGAAGAAAAATTGTTACCAATCTTGAATTATATCACTTACTTATTATGTCTATATTAATAATCATAATTTTAAAGAATACGTTACTAAAAACTTAATTAAAAAATTATTAATTTTAAGTATTCTAAGGACAAGAATTTTCATTTATCATTGTATTAATACATAAAAACAGATGCAGAGTGAATGTAATTTAGCGTTCCATATCTATACTCTTGATACATGAACTTTACAACAGTATGTTTTCATTCTGATGGTAGTATTTAAGAAATTATACTAATAATCGTATATATATTGCTTCTCTTGTAAGAATATAAAAAATGCGATTTTTTATATCAAATATCTAAAAACAAATGATACTACGCGGACAAACGTGACAAAATTTTAGAATAACGTAGAACATTTAAAAACAATCAAGTATAATCAAGTATAATGTAATTAGTAGCATTTTAGTGAATAAACTCCGTAAGAGTTATTAATTATAAACTCTTTAAGAGTTATATACAGTAATGCTTTGTTAAACAAAGAATTTCGGATTTGGAAAACTTCGATTATAACGAGCGCATAAGTTAACCCGCTCGAGAAAAGAAATATCAGGAAACAAGTAAATAAGGAAGAATTTATAATGATCGTAACAAAGCAATCAGTCGTTGCCACTACAAAAAAAAAAAAACCAAAAGATCGCTCGTAAATCTATCACATTTTACCGACCTTTTTTTTTGGTTTAAATGGAGAGATTTCTTCTTAACAAGGGAACTACTGTATATATTATTTTTAAAGTGTCTATATACTTTTGTACGTGGCATACACACATGCTAATTATACATATTCTCTAACAGGTACCTAGAAAACATTTCTTACATACAAGTTCTGCGTGTGTTAGCGTATAAAGATTTACCTGATTTCTGTTCACGAAACATATTTTTTCGTGTATATAGCATGCAGTAATAGCTACCCCAGAAAAATTTTGCGAGCGTAAAGAGTATTTCTGCCAAATCACGCACAAAGATGATCTATTCAAAGAAAATCTTATTTCTTAGTCTAATAGACCATCATGTACATACATGACCAGCAAAATGTTATCTGGATTATTAAATTCATTCATTATTATTTCTATATTATTCTATTTATTTTATATATATTCGTTATTGATCAGATTCTTTTGTTAATAAATAGCCAATTATAATTATATAAATTGTAATGAAGATATGCGTAAATGTGGCATTGCAAAATATTATCAAATATTCTTTTGTGCATGATTACAAGTACACACACACATAAAGTGCTTATTGCATATATCAGAAAGGTATATTGATGTGATGTTGAGTGTACATATATGTGTGCGACGTATAGTGTTCAATTTTGTTATTCAATTGTGTAGTGTTGTCTTTAAATTATTAGTATATAAAACATGTACACATCATATATATAATATATGTGTGTGTATATATTATACATGTATGCGCTAAAACTAACTCAATTCTAAATAACACACACATTATCTTTGTTTACATATTTAATTTTTCTACATCTAAAATATGTTATATAGATTTTATTATGTATATTTGCCTAATAAAAACAAAACTGTGTACATACATATAAAATGTATGTACCCTCAGTCGATATAACATTTCTTAACCTCAAATGTCAGTTTTACTTGTTTTGTAAGGCGGAGTGACAAGTGTTTCTATCAGATTCTTTCATTTTTTTAGATTAAAAGGAAAATACTGATTGTAAATATATAATTATGTCAGATAATAATATTACCTTGCCAAAAGCTCCGAAAGATTTGTGCTTTTGCGAGCTTGATTTTATACAGGTAATATAATGTCTTATTTATATACCCACTAGCTGCTGTAACATTAAACAAAATCGTAGTACTTATGGCTCTATAGAAGATTTAATATATTGTTTGTTTTCTCTTCTGTTTTTGTAGGAAAATTTCGATGTCGATACTTTTTTGCAAGATCACAGAAAAAGCGGTAAACTAGAGACAATACGAGATGATCTTGGCATGTACTTAAAATTGCTTAGGTCTGCAATGATTGATTTAATCAACAGAGACTACACAGATTTTGTAAATCTGTCCAGTAATTTAATTGGTCTAGACAAAGCTATCAATGACTTGCAAGCTCCTCTTGGACAGCTAAGAGAAGAAGTTATGGTAAAGATACAGTTTTTGTTGTTTCCTTCTTAACAGTGCTTATAAAATTGTTGTATACTAAGTATTTTATAAACTTTAATAAAAATACTTTATTAACAGCAAGTTCATCAAGCTTTAGATGATGAGATTATAGCTATTTCAACTAATCTTAATGAAAATGTGAGAATAAGAGAATATAAACAAAGTGTGTACAGTTTGCAACATGTGTACAAGTCATTGAAAAAACTTTCTTCTGTATTATCTGTGAAAACGTTTATGGAAACTCCTACAAAAATTGATGTTTTGGAACAGGCTGCAATTGAATTAAATCAATTGAAATTTCATATGTCTAGGTGTAAGTCGACTATTTCAGTTGACCATGAAAAGGTAAAAATAAAAATATGACATATAGTAAAGTGACATGTTACAAACTTATACAAATATTGTAATTTTATCAATCTGTTTTGTAACAGGAGAGTATAGAGTTAGAAAACTTATATCTAACTTGTCTGAATGAATTATTCTTGGCATGTATACAAGAGAAGAATTCAAATTTGGAAATTCGTTGTCTCCGAATTTATCTCACACTTAATAAAATAAATAATGCGGAAGAACTTGTACGACAAGAACTTGTAAGGCCCTTGATTTATAATGTGGTTAATGAGGAAAATCTTCAAAGTGATCCACTTGGTTTGCAAAGTATTTATCACAGACTATTGAACATTCTAAATGTGGAACTGAAACAGCTGTTAGATATCACACTATGTCCTGACAGGTATTTTTTTTTTCTATTTATATTTTGTGATAGTCAAATTAATTTTGAAACTAAGATTTTATTACTACATTTTCTCCTGTACAAAATTGATGTGTTACAGAGTATCTGTAAAAGGATTTAATTTCTTAGTAAACAGTTTTTGGATTGAAGTTGAAGAAAAGATTGAACAATACATAAAATCTATTTTTGCTCCGGGAGATCCAGTATTATTTCATAAAGTAAACAAAATATAGTTGAAAAATTGTAAATAAAATACATTCAAGCTAAATCTTTCAAATGTCACTTTTTTCAGAGATACACAGCCACATTAGATTTCTTAACAAAATTGGAAGCAGCTTGTGTTACACCTGAAACTTTGATGGCGCTGAGAAATCATCCACAATACAAAACTTTTCTCAAGAAATGGAATTTACCTGTATACTTTCAAATTCGATTTCAAGAGATAGCCGGCCTTGTGGAAGCAGTATTAGCCGAATCGATATCACCAAACTCAGTCAAAGGCAACCTTGTTACACTGACACAAGAAGAGTTTTCGCTTCACGCCACTTGCGCAGTTTGGGATAATTTGTTAAGGATATGGACCGACGATATCTACTTGTATCAACTGTTTCATAAGTGAGGAAGTTTTCTATTATTTTCTTCTTTTAACAAAATGCTGTCAGTTTTTTTAAGGCTTTGTTTTGCTTGTTATAATTGCAATGAATTCCTGCTTATCGCTGTGTATTAGTTAGTAATGTCAATTTATGGTTGTAATGTTTCAGATTCTGGAAATTGAGTCTTCAGATATGCTCAAGGTATCAAACCTGGTGTCAAAATGCGACAAAACAGGTATAATTTGTTTATGTGCGAACTAACAAGAGATTTGCATTCAAACCAAAACTTTATATTTAAAGGTATGGCCGATAATAAATGAAACCAATTCAAGTGATTTAAAACATTCCACGAGATTAAATTTTTTAGTATATTTGTACAGTGATGTAGAAAAACTAGTAAAAGCGCTGCCATCATTTTTACAAATGATACAATCGAAAATCAACAATGAAAACATCACTAAATCAAAATTGCTAGATGGTAACATTATCATTAAGTATATTAAAATTGATATTATACAATTTACATATGTACATATATGTAGATTGTGTTGATTTGTCATGTCACAGATTCTTTGGGTGAGACATCGAAGAATCTAGCGAATTTATTACCTTCGCTTACGCAAGAGATTGTGAATGAGCTCTCAGAACAATGTGTAATACACTTGAAACAAGTCAGCGACATTCCTAGATTATTTAGAAGAACAAAACGAGATGTACCGACTAAACCTTGTCCTTATGTGAAAAGCGCAATGGTTCCCTTTACCAATTTCTATGGAGATTATAATCAAATTATTCCTGAGCTTACTGCTCTCTGGTTAGAACTAACTTTGTCTTCGTTAACAAAAAGGTAAGTTGCAATTACGTAACATATCTCCGGAACAGGAGATTTGACTAGCAGTATTAAAGCTATAAAACTATATCCAGTTAAGAGATTCTTTGGAATGTTTGTTTTATTTTAGTTATTTATTATTTATTACCGACGTGTTAACATCCGTACAAAAAACTGAAGAGAGTTTACGAAGATTAAAAAAGATTCGCGACAAATCTACTGGAATTCTTCCTTCGGAGCAACAAGGAACCAGTGACGATGAGAAAATACGTATTCAGCTCAAAGTGGATGTAGACGGTTATATAAATTTGGTAAGATATTATATCTCTGTGTTTCTCACAGTTGTATAAGACTACGTCTCATATTCTCTTGGCGAACTTGATGACAGATTAGGTCATTACAATGATTAATGCTCGAAACAATTTTTTTTTCTAGATTAAGGATCTTGATATCTCAACTACTAAGATATGTCATCTGCAAGAATTGATAGATGCTGTGGAAGCAGCTGTGAAGAAATGAGATTAGTGATTTCTTTATATTTATTATGTAATCACATTGGGATGTGTACATGTAATTAAGAATTTTACTTTACTATGTACACATTATCTACCAAGTATTACAAGCATTTTCATATAAATGTCTTTACATAACTTCTTGGTTCTCTATATATAAATATATATAATATCCATTATTTATTTTCTTATAGTATTTTGAAAAAAAAAAAATGATATTAGTTCTTATAAAGAGTTAAAAAAGGTTAAAAAAGAAAGATGTTTGCGAGCATATTGCATTCTCCATATCGATATATATATATATATTTGTTTTATAAAATTTAAAGATAATTTCTTATTTTTCCATACACAAAATACAAGAACAATCTGTACAACAACAAATTCTAATCCGACGAGTCATTTTGCGGCAATTCAATCATATAACTTCCATCTTCATGAGGATAGGCGGGATTCCACCAATTTAAAATACGGTAGTTCGTCACATAACGAAGTATTACTTGATGAGTAAATGTACTAAGTACAGATGATGTTCCAAATCCAAGTGTAAATTTGTGTTCCCTATAGCCGCCAGTCTGCAAAGTCACAGATACTGTTTGCAAAACCAATCCAATTATATAGCGCGTGTTTATATATGTATATATCAATTTATTACAGACATACCTCAAGAACCTTGCATTTCTCATCAGGATTAAAAGTAATATCTTCCGGCATTTGAAGATAATTAAAGTTTTCATCATCATTTTCGATATCATAATGTTTATTTTTTTTAAATAACTTTTTAGGAGTTTCAGATATATCCTTGAATTTAAAATAAAAATACCACTTGTTTCTTTTTTCCTAAAACGTCACATTATTAAATATTATTATATAGCAGAAAATTATACTTGAGAACAGATTATACTTAAGAAGTTTGTAATGCATACTTTATGCCACATAAGAATGCATTTTCTTTTCACGAGAGAATATGGTTCTTCTTTCAGGTCGAGACATACGATATCTTGAATAAAAATACTTGGTTGCCGCAAGCAGGAAAAATAACCATAATGTAATGCCCTGATAACACAAGCTCTTAATCCATGCAATATTAAACACTGTGGTTGTAAACGCTCGGGCAAGTTGGGTACAAATTTGTAATATCTATAAAATTACATGACTTCATTATATAACGTAAACTACCACTTACTAGTAGTTCTATAAATATTTCAATAAATAATGTTGGAAAATTGTACACTAAACTTACGATTTGTATAAACAAAACCAGAATTTTCCTGTGGTAGTCACATAATAAGAACTCCTACAAATTCTTGCAAATTTCCCCACCGCTTCTGGTTGTATATATTCCGAAATAACAAACCATATATCTAATGGATAGATGTTTCCTTACAATATAAAAATAATAGTATATAAATAATAAGAATTATATATATAAATTTTAAATATGTATACATATTCATATAAATTTACCTCCTTTATCACTATCCTCCTGACATTCCAATTTTCTTCTATCCTTTTTTCTATTAAAAGAGATGTCTAGAAAAAACAAATAAGGAATTAACATATAAAATTTATTCACAGCATCGATTTTTTTTATTTACTTACTCTTATGATTACTTCCTTTTGTATGTTGTACTAATCTCTTTTCATCTTCTTCATCCCAAACAGAGATTTCCTCTTCTGTTGATGCTTTTTGCTTTACTAAATAAATTTAAATTATAATTAAAAGTAAAATAAGATTATGTATAGTCGCAACAGAAATTACTTGTTAATAAACAAACTTTTTACCTTTATTAGAGATGTTTGTAACTGATTTCTTAAGTCTCGCACGAATTCTTAAAGTATTAGCAAAATCATCAATTGTCACATCTGCTGTAGAAATAAAACAATTATTATTTCTAAGTGAATATTTTAACAAGTAAAATATAAATAATAGAAATAATAGTAATTTGAAAATTTTATCATCATCTTGAAGCTTAAAGAAAGTATGCTTATTTATTTGGTACACTTAATATAAAAGTTCAAAATAATAAACAATTTGATAAAGAATCAATAAATAAATGCAAATCTTTTTTGTGCACGTTACAAATATATATTATTGATAATAACGTGTAACCTCCCTCCTATAATGTCATTTTCTTTCTGTACGGCTGATTTTCTGCCCGCTTTCTTTCGCAAAGTGGACAACATCGGACTTTGACAGGTGAATTATTATATGTTATCATGCAATACGATGAAAAACTGTCGACTTTCATTTCGTATCGTTGGATACGTTTTCACAGCACGTACAACTCTTAAAGCTCCTGTCACACTACGATTGTGAGATTGGACTTACATTTAACCAATCAGAATGAAGAAAACTAGTTTGAAGTTTAGTGAACTTTGTCCTGATTAATCGAATTGCTAACGAATCTTAATCCCAATTCGTGGTGTGATAGAGGCTTAACGCTCAACCAATCATTCTAGTCTCAAGATATTTCAACAGAGATATCTGATGATCTGATGTAGCACGTGAGTTAACTTTGCAATTCAGTAAAACAAGAAGGAAGAAAAGGAAATATTTAGTTGTTGTAAAAGATATAGCTGTAATCTTCAAAATGGTAATTATTCAGAATATTAAAGTGTCTATTTTCTTCTTTTTTTTTATACGTACAAAGTGCATTTTGCATTCAATTTAAGGTTATGTGAATGAATTCCCTTAAATTCAATGTTTTCAGCCAAATCTATTTTATAAATTTAATGTGGTTAAATGGAATGTGATTTTTTTAATTTCCAGATTAGACATAAGATTTGGAGGTTATCACGACTGGAAAAGGAAAGAGAACGAACTCTAAAAGTATGTCTTTCTCACGTAATAAAAGATACAAACGATGTTAAAAATTTATTTGTGGGTGATGTTTATGTAAAATTGCCACGGCAGTCTAGCAGATCTTGCCATGTTGTGTTTCCAGATGTGGAATCAAAAATTAAGAACCACGAGCTTGCCAAAGATAAGAAAGTCAATGGCAAGCGAGTTATTATTCAGTCATTACGTCCTATACAGCTTAAAGAGAAACCCAAAAAGATAAAAAGAAAAAAGATTTATATGCCTGAAATCAAGCCTGAAATCAAGCCTGATATCAAAGTGACTCAAACGTGAGTAGTGTGTTTCAACTTGATGAAGTTTTTCTAGAGATAAAAACAGATAGATAAAAATAATATTACTTTTGTTGAATATTTTTACAGATTGTTTGTAAAAAATATACCAAATGATACAAAAGTAAGTGAAATACGAGGTGTTTTTCCTGGATGTATGAGTGTTACTATGTTAAAATCTTATAATGAAAACTTTAAGTAAGTATAATTTACAGTTTAATGAATTTATTTTTTAATATTATAGGATTTTATAGAATCAGAAATTCTCATTTTGAATAATATTTTATGTATATATATATATATTTTTTGTAGGAGCGCGATAATTAAAATGAACAGTATTGAATTGGCAGAAGAATACCTGATGAGAAAGCGAGAATGGCCGGCTTTAAATGGGCAAAGTCTATGCTTAAAAGCAGACACCAGAAGAAAACACAAAAAAAAGACTTCTAGTTCTCTGAAAATTTATGATGAGAATGGAACAGAAATACCTAAATCTAGTAAGAGTTTAAATTGTATAAAAGTTAAGAATGAAAGTAATTAAAGTTATAAAACATTGATTTTATTATTGAGAGTTTTATTTGGAACGCGAGTTATTTTAGAATGTTTGGTGAGTCTTAGTTTTTGGAAAGAGACATGTCTCTCTTTTGTGCATCTTAGTTTTTAAACTTACTCCCAGAGAAGATGGTGAAAGTAATGTAAAATCTCAATAATAGAAATTACATTCTAAAATAAACTAAAAGAAAAAGACTACGAGTATGGACATGCTACAAAATTAATGTCAACAAAGTGAAATTGTATTTGTCTGTTGTTTTACTATTTCCGTAAGAGAGTTATGTTTATTTACTCTTGGAGTCTCTTATTTCCTCTAATATCTTATTCATTTTGTCTGCAAAAGATGAAAGTAATAATTTAAATAAAGGATAAAGGAGACGTTTTAAGTTCGTATCATAGACCACGGAATAGGGATTGAAATTTAATCAATCAGGACAAAGTTCACTAAATTGAGGTTAATTCTCTCTTCATTCCCATTGGTTACATTTCTAGTTCGGTTTTACTTTACTTCGCAGTGTGATACGAGCCGATGCCGGGAATAAAAATCGTCTCGTCACACCGCGTCGGACGGTGTCGATGATCATCGAGCGACGCGTGTTATACACGCCGATATACACCGGAAAGATAGCAGTATCCGACAAATGAGTCATCCGCGATGAAATAAAACTTCTCCGATTTTTGACGCACACACAGCATCGATACTCGCGTGTCAAGAATCTTGGAGTTGGTAGGAGAAAAAAAGGGAGGAGAGAGTGGATGAGACGCCCGTAGTGCGCCTGTCCGTGGAGTGACATTTCTTGAGACGGAGCTCAGACGAACCTTCGTCCCCGAGAAGGTCGCCCGTTGAGTTTTTTTTTATCGGCGCGTCGGGGTACGAATGAGTAACGAAACACGAAGCTCGATCGAAGACAATATTTCGACAGTCATCTCGACAGATCCGGCTATCAAATACGTAAGTTACAAGTGTCGAAAGCCAGTGCTCAATGTTACGAACCGCATTTGCGGTGGGAAGCAACGAGTTCGGTGTGACCGGTGAAGTTGGCGCGTGTGCCCCCCCGTACAAAGTGAATACGATCGACGACGACGACGACGATGTTGTTATCTATCAACATTCCCGATGCGTCAAGCGGCTCGTACACTCGACGGAAGGCGATATCTCGTTCCGGCAGAGATCGAAGCTGCACCAGGTCGGACAGTTGACGCGATCGTCGTCGACGCGACACGGAGGTTATCGTCTCGGTACAGACGATAAGAAGGAAAACGGGCGACTCGGTTAAAGGCGTGAATGCACAGCAAAGGACGAACACGTTGCCGTCGTCGCCGTCGTCGCCGTCGTCGTCGTCGCCGCCGTCGTGAGGAAGAAGTGATAGCAATGGCCGAGCGTCATCATCATCATCGTCATCATTATTATCGTCATGATCGTGATTGTGAGTAAAGCGCATTGCTCGACGTGAAGTTGGTCGCGTCGAGCATGCCGTGAACACGCGACTCCGTGATGCGTCCGCACGAAGACACTCGGTGGAAGCGACGAATCACGGAAAGAAAACGGCGAAGAGAAAAGGTGACTGCCGCCGGCTCGCCGGCACGGTAGATCGCGGTGGCCCTCCAAAGCCTTCGCTCTCTTACTCCGGAAAATGAAGTTCATGTTATATATTCTGTACGGGTTCGCGATAGGCTTTATGATATTCTGGTCGGGCATGTGGGTGGTGCACGTGCTGGCGTTGATTGCCGGCCGCTGGAAGCTGCACCGGAAGCTGAATCAAGCGCCGAGCTACGAGACGCCTCTGCCAGGGGTCTCCGTGATAAAACCATTGATGGGGGTCGATCCAAATCTCTTCGGCAATCTCGAGACCTTCTTCACGATGGAGTATCCGCGATACGAGTTGCTCTTCTGCGTGGAGGACGATTCCGATCCTGTGTTGATGCTGGTGCGCAAGCTCATCGAGAAGTATCCGGAAGTCGAGGCGAGACTGTTCGTCGGCGGCTGCAACGTCGGAGTAAATCCGAAGATCAACAACATGCAGCCGGCTTACGAAGCCGCCAAGTACGAGCTCGTGCTGATAAGCGACAGCGGCATACGCATGAAGGAAGACACTCTTTTGGACATGGTGAATTACATGACGGACAACGTGGCTCTGGTGCATCAGATGCCGTTCACCTGCGACCGCGAGGGTTTTGCCGCCGCTTACGAGAAGATCTTCTTCGGCACGGTGCAGTCACGTATGTATCTGGCCGCGGATCTCCTCAGAATAAATTGTCACACCGGCATGTCGGCTCTACTCAGGAAGAGCACGTTGGACGATGTCGGCGGTCTGAAAGCGTTCGGCATTTATCTCGCGGAAGACTTTTTCTACGCGAAATCCCTGACCGATCGTGGCTGGCGCATCACCGTCTCCTCGCAGCCGGCGCTCCAAAACAGCGGCCACTGCGAAGTCGACACCTTCCAGGCGAGGCTGCGACGATGGGCAAAGCTGCGCGTGGCGATGCTACCCCTGATGATTGTTCTGGAACCCCTGAGCGAGTGCCTCATTCTAGGCGGGTGTGCTTCCTGGGCAGCTAGTGTGCTCTTCGAGTGGGACTCTCTAGTTTTCTATTTGGTGCATATACTTTTGTGGTTCATGTTCGACTGGACACTGCTGTGCGTCGTGCAGAACGGTCCGCTGCCCTTCAACAAACTCGAATTTGTGTGCGGCTGGTTGCTCAGTGAGACCACGAGACCATATCTTTTTCTTCAGGCTGTTCTGGATCCTCTTATACAGTGGCGATCGCGCGTCTACAAGCTTAAATGGGGCGGCGTCGCGGAGGAAGTTAAGGCGAAAGTCAAATATTAAATAATTCACGCGCGAGTGCATTGCGTACCTGTGTGAATGCGTGCGTGCGTGCGTGCGTGCGTGCGTTTGGTATGTCTGTTTAAAATGGAAAGAAACAGGAGCAATTCTTTTTTGAGAAGAACTGACAAGTGTGTGTGTATGTATGTGCGTGTACGCACACTCGGTGCGTTCCGATCACACACATACACACACATCACGGCTTTTACGAATTAATCTCTCTCGCCAATACCGATAGCATTTTAATTTATAATCGATTTACAGATAGGAACATGCGATGATTAAGTAACGATCTTGTTTTTACGACAGTTAATCAAGATGTGTTAGCAGATCGGACATCAGTCGAACAAATATGTTTCGAGAATTTCTTCGAGAAAACTCTCGATGCGGAATGGAATCGTTCGAAACTTCTCAGCGAGGAATTAGAATTTAATTGAATCAGTAGATCATCAACGCAAAAAAAAAAAGGTATACGATACTTAGAACGTTTTGCATATATTATGCAGACATGGTGTTGTGTGTTCTGTAGATGTATTTCGTGCGGATTTGATTTGTTCGCTTGCGCTTTGATTTTAATGAACGCAAAAAAAAAAAAGGCAGCGTGCTAAGTTCGTTTGATAATAATCATTAAATAGCGCAGCTACCATTAGACAAGATTCATCTCATTTCTCGAACTTTGTTTCGTTACTTGAACGCTGAGTGTAAACTTTAAAGAGCACGTAGGAGTATGAAGAAATGGGCTTGAAATCGAAAAGCGCTTTAATGTGGTCTTGCGTGCGCGCACACACGTAAAATTAAGAATCGATAAGAGACTCGCGAAAAAACTGAATAAATAAACAAAGCCATTAGAAGAAATAAAGTCGGCCAAATCAATCCGCATGTGATACGCTATGCGTCGTAGCCAACAAGAGAAAACGTTTGACACTTATTTCTACCGAGTCTCGGTATATGCTCAATGTACGGTGCAATGTTTTCTCTCTGTTATCTTTTTCGCGAGAATTATTTATTTGCAATAGGTTTTTATCGAATACGTAAAACTAGTCGTGATTAAGTGTACAGGTCGGCGGTGTGATCGCTTAATTGGGCGACGATTACCGCACGGCGTTCTCGTCTTTCCACGTATGGAATGCATTCTATATTAGAAAATCGACACACACACACACTCACAACATACATGTACGGAACAAATATGTAAATTTATATGTACATTAAATCGTAATAATTTTGATCGTAGGTTATACGAATTCAGCAAAGAAACAAACAAACTAGCGGCTTATCTAGTAATCCGGAAGAGCGTGCGAATTTTTCAGCGATCGAAACCGTTCGGGGGAGAGGCACACTCATTCTTCTTCGGATTTCGAAGTTCTAGGAGAGGGTGCGCGATTATTTGCATCTCGGATGTGCAAGGTTGCACACTTCGCGAAGATTAATCGCGCTCGCTTCGCTTCCCTAAAGGGAAAATAAGCCGTCGCGTCCTCTCTCAGGATTTTCAATCGCACCAAGGCCATATCGTCCGCCCGAGAATCGCCCACTACGCACTTCGCTCGCAGTTCCCAAGCCGCTCTTTTTGTGTGTGCGAGGAAATTTCGATCAAATCTTTTGCGCGAGTAATATATGCACACACAATGTTACATAGGTAAGCTCATTAAAGATAATACGATGCGTTTTTTTATCACTATTTGCTGGAACTACATTTGCGCGCTGTACTTAATAATCAGCCGATCAGAAACCGATATCATTATCTGTATACACAGTGAAAAATGTCAATTACGCGAGCGCCAATATATAATCGGGTTTCTCGTAACAACTGATTTCCATGCGTACAAACAAAACGTTTTTTTTTTTTTTTTTGTATTTATATTTTACAAACGTACATAGATAATTTGTATCTCTGTTTTTTTTATTTACACAATTATTTCGCTTAGCTTGCTTTTTTGTTTCTTTTTTTGATTGCGCACAGACTTCTTGTACGCGTTGTTATTTCCGATTTGTCTCTCGTCGTGCAAATCGATAACTTACTGTACTTAAACTTGCAGCCAGTTTGCTTTCGTAGCTCTCTCCATATCACCCGGAAAACACACACGAATTCATCGGAAACAGACTTTGCGAAGTGTTCGATACTTGTTGTGAAGTCTGTTAATGCAGATATTATATCTGCTTTGCCTCGATTTCCGCATCGGATTTGTTTTGAGCAGTTTCTCTTTGTGATTGCAATGTGATCGCGTGGAAACGCGATAGCGTAGCAGTAGTCGAGGCCAATTTTTCGTCGTGTCAAAACCGATCGTATCGTGTCCGTCGAACTGTCGACTCATCGTCAACCTTCGTTTTATCTTTTTTTTTTCCTCTTTATTTACTAGAATCGATTGCTTATTTATTTGTCGTGTGCAAAAACAGACATCTGCGTTGATCATTTGAAACTCAAATAACGCATACTTATAGAGTAGTGATAAGACTACGAGTTTTAAAATATTCCGAATTTGTGCGCTGTCGTTATAATATCACGAACGTTGATACGTGTGTGTATCTATCAATGCAATTTGTACTGTAGAACAAAAAAAAACACGCAAAAAAAAATAGAGAGAAGTAACCATCCTAATGACAAGTGTGATCGCGAGCCAATATTCTTAAGTGGTATCGGAATGAAGCACAAATATTTTTTTCAAACACACACACGTGTGCGCGGGTACGTCGTAAAACCACTCTCTTTGATCCGTTTGAAACGAAACCTGATTAATCAGCAGGTAAAACTGCGTTTCGTGTCGATCAATCATTTCGTTTAGATCAGTTTTTTAATTTACGTGAAAAAATAATTAGAACTTTTTTTTCTAACGTAGAAAAAATGCGGAGGAAACAAATGAAAATTCTCGCTCTCTCTCTAGACAAGAGTTGTCCTCCTTGGTCTCGTTGAATAGAACATGCGTGTTCGCGGTATCACATGTCGGTGTCAGATATACTCATGATGTATTCGTAATAAGTACGCGATCAAAAATATTAGAAGTAATAACAATTCACAGACAGTTTCATTGATATTGATGGCATAGGTAACAACACGTCGCACGCATACAAACGATGAAATACTCGCATGCGAATACTTGACGATGAATCATCAGATGGAAACGTTATCGCTTCAGATAGCGATAACAAATAATTAAATCATTCGAAATTTTTTTTGCCACAATTTAAAAACGAATAATTTTTGTTCTGAGATTCTTGTGTTTTCCTGCGTGCGCACAATTCTGCGAAAAAATTAAACGACTCTGTGATGTGTCACTTTCTAGAGAATAGAAACTAACGAGTTCTTAAGAAACAATTAAACGATAATTTAGATTTAAACAGTTCAAAGATAATAATTTAGAATTTTCCTTCTCTTAACACGGGAGCTGTTTCTTCTAATGCAGTCTTATGTTTATTTATTCGAATATTGCGTTGCGTAAGTTGTAATGGCAATTCTTAGATATTTATCCGTCGACCCGAGTTATATTTAGTAAGACTCAAGACCTCACGATGCAAAAGAACGTACTTACATAATTTCTATCATTTAGATGTTGCTTTATCGTACAATTTGTTCGAATTATCTCACAATGATAACAAAATACCGGTGGCAGTCACATCTCGCAATTGTTTTTTTCCATTATTACACGTAATTATTTAACTCTGTTTCTCTTACCGTGAAAAGTGTGTGCGCATCATGTGCGATGCAAGGACGTGCGCAAATGATTATGTATATATATATATATATATATGTGTGTGTGTGTGTGTGTGTGTATTATGCGGCTGTCTCACGCATTTTATTATCGTACATAAGTCTACTTGTTTTGCAAATACTTGAAAATACGGCAACACCAATCGGATCGTAAATTCTACCGCGTTTTAATTTGACGTTTGCGAGTTTAATCGTTTCTTCCGTTTCTTTATAATTTCTTTCTTCTTTTTTTTCACCGAACACGCTTAAAAGGAAGTGTGTAGTCTCAATTATTAAGTCATCATTCGCGGTGATATCGATTTGAAAGGAAACTTTAGCGGCTTATCGAAACGAGATACTGTTGAACTTTGTTATCGATTGGCTTATAAGCTAAATAGTTACAAGATAAGTAAACGACTGCGACTATATGATGGGCGCGGATATGACACATGCATCTTCTTTTTTTTTTTTTTTCGCGTTACGTAAGACATGGAATACTTTCTTTCTAAAAAAGCGCATCATTGTTGTTTCTTAGAACGCGAATAGTTTTCAATCAGTCGATCGATTTATAAGAGATTTTGCAACTTCTCAAGACATTTGCGTTTGAAAGTTTTATTGCAGAATGTGTGTCGGTCCGTTTTTGTAATTCAATATTTTCTGTGCATGTGTCATTTTCAGCTACAGCTCTGCAAATATGCTATGGAACGTTGCAAAAATGTTATTTTGCAAGATTCAAATACACAACTCATAAAAATGTTTTTGGCAGAGAGAGCGCAGCGACATTCAGTAGAATTGTTAGATACATCCGCTTTTCATCGATATTACAAAATATTCCGAGACATATTTTTGAAACGTCGTGAGATTAGAAGATGGCTTTTATTTTAATACACATTGTACCGATTCTCAGATATCACATAGAAATTCCAAAAAAAAACGCTGTACAAAACTGTTTTCTTAATGTTCTGGTTATATTATCTACTACAGGGGTCATAGAATATTCTCAGTCTTATCATTCTGATAGCCGTCACATATGAAATATTCTGTATTTCTAATATTAGATTTATCTGCTTCTTGGCGCTACATTCAATTTTTACACATTCACGCTTATGCATTTTTTTCCCGCGTTATTCTCCGAACAACACAAACGATATCAAACTGCAGTGTAAATATTGTGAGGAATATATCAATTTTTTAACAAGAATCTGATTTACTCTTTTAATTAAATATTAATAATTTTAATTGTACTATATCTTAATTACAGTAATTAGCATTTTAATTATAATAAATTATAAGTTTAATCGTAGTAAATCTGGTTACACCGCATGTTAGCGGAAATGAGCCCCGAAAGCCTGATGATTAATGTGTTAATTGCAACCCTGAATTTTATTGTGTGTAAAATCGAAATGTTTATGAAATTACTAATTGAAATATTTATGATCTGCGTAATTAAGTTGCACGCTCTTCCGAATCAAATGTGTAAATATTATTTGTACACTCTGTTCACACTCGTCCTCGATACTCACATTCATTATATGTATATATAGTATGATCCGCTATTCCATTATTCCATTATTTGTTAGCAGCTTAGCGTTAGCGGGTTATCACTGCCCCTTCTCCAACATTGTAATACTATATTGCCGTGTGAATTATTCTTCCAGTGATACATAAGGCTCCTGTTTCTTCGCCGCAGCGCTATATTAAATTACATCATCAGAAAATCGAGAAATCATGTCAGTTTTTTTTTTCATTTAATTCAGTCTCAAAGAATTTTCTTCTTTATTATTGTACGCGTTAGGATCGAATGTATCGAATGTGGATTTTGTGTGATAATTCTTTAAAAAACATATTCTCGTTCGGAGGGAAATAATCTACGGTTTTTGATAATTGGACATTTTTAATCCACGACAAATTGTCATATTTTGCGCGCCAATTAAAAAACAATTTTTCTAACTTGTTTGACTTAGACCACTTTTGTAATTAATACATTTTATCAAGTTGAACGATATATGAAAAAGCTTTATGTATCGACTTATGTATGTATTAAGAAATAATTAATTAAAGTTCTCTCTCTCACGCGCGTATGGCGTCAAATATGAGAGAGAGAGAGAGAGAGAGAGAGAGAGAGAGAGTTTATAATAAAATAATACGACGAGAGAACACACACATTGCGCGTGACGTATATATAGATAAGTATAAATCATCTGTGAGTAATATGTACATCCGCATTACGCACATGTGGATTATATATTTAGCGTATCGCATTGTATACTTTGTGATCGCGCGCAAAAGATATCTGGTTTTTCAATTAAATTCTGACTCTTGTTATACATTTGACTTATGTAGATGTAAATAACAAATTGAAAATCACTATCCAGCCGACTTCTAATTCTTGAAATCAGTTTTCAAAATTTGTTCGTAATTAAACAGATACGTTTGTTACGAACCGATAGATGGATACGCGACTGCGTATTCTTTTTCGATTTGTGCGACTGTACGAACTATTCCCTCACTTTTTTCTCTACGTGACAAAATATCGAGTCTTGCTTTATGTTAAAAAAAAAAAAAAAAATCTCTTCTAACTGAAAATAAGAGATAACAGTATAATCACTGTAATGTATATTTATGTATACGATTGCGAAAATATAGCGCACGCACGGAAGAGAGAAAGAGAGAATGTGTGTTTGAGTGAGACATAATACGCGCGCCTATGTACGCAAGAAATACAAGGACGGAGAAGAGCTTGTACTTTTTATCATTATCATCAACCATTTCCGCTGATTACAAAAGACATTAATTTTGTTTATTCTATCCTCAGCTCTTTTCTGACTTCGTTCACATAATATTCGTTCGAAGAAAACTTAACTTAAACAGAAGATTTTCCGAGCTGAGAAATCGCAATGCGGATGTATAGAATGTATATATGTATACCGTAGGAATATAGAGCGTCGCAAAAAACAAAATGTGCAACCGCAATTCACGGTGGCGCGTTATGTTTCATATTTGTGTTTTGTTGTGTGTTTTTGTTTTTTTAGGTCGGACCTATAATACAAAATTGTGTGTGTCGCAAGCTGTCGCAAGTCGCGGTTGCAAAATCTTCAGAAATGGTCGGCAATCGCGCGCGTTGAACTATTTCCGAAAGTTTTGCGACGACCGCGACTTCCGACCGACATTGCTTTTTTTTTTTTTTTTTTTTTTTTTTTTTTTTTTTTTTTTTAACAGTTGTTGCGCAATTACAAGCCACACCGACAAAAAAAGACTACCATCCGCACGTGTTCAAGAAACAATTTTGTAAAATAAAATGTTGTTTGTGTGAACGTATAACACGAGCAAGCGATGTATATAATGCCTTGTTACTGTTACTCTACCATTGTCTAATTTTTAAGACGTATACACAAAGTTAAATTGCTGTTATATATACATTATATAGAATATATAATTTGACGGTAACGTATCCGTCAAACTGATTTTTTGACGGGATTTCAAATTGGAATTTGCGGATTTTTATTTAACACATTGTCACAACGGGCTGTGAATCGATAAATCTCGGGTCACAACCGAAGATCAGCAGATTGTTTTTATTCCGCTTCGATAACCGAGCTGAACGAAGACCAGTAATTGTTGTATAATCATCGAACAAGCCATCGAAAAACACATTCGCGTAAAAAATGCCAAAAATATATCGAAACGTAACGCATTGCGCTAAAAATATCAAACGAACAGAGTACAATTAATTGCTTAAATATTTCTAAGACGAAAAACAGAACGACTAATTTGCAGACAAGTAGCTTGCTTTGCGAATATATACATATGTGATAAAAAATTGTTGTTTTGCTGCAATTATTTTTTACGTTTTATACGTACAATGCAATCACATATCACATATACTTCAAGTAACTGGCGCGCAAAGAGTGTAGAGAGAGTTAGATTAAAATAATCATATTAGAACACGAATATGTGTCAGGCATATTTTTTAAAGGTCTTCGTTTTGGGTGATTACTTCTGTATGCGCTCTTTACGAGACATCGTTTCAGTTTTTTTTTTTTCCACAGAGCAATGAACTAGGAAAAGCATTTTGTTCCTTTTTTCTCGAGAGCGAACTCCGTTGAGATGAGAACTCCGCGTTTTTTAGAAAATACAGTAGAAAGAGCAGGAAATTGCGACCCACACACACACACGCCTCGGCGCATACGCCACGTGTTATGTTATGTCGTGTTATGGAATTCATGTCTTATACCGCGCTTCATTCCCGCCTGTGTATACATTTATTATAGGTACCTATATTAGGGTACGCCTTGGCGTACCCTAACCCGTGTTACGCGTTTCATATTGTGTCACATTGCGCGCATTATGATGTCGTGTTGTCAACGGCAATATGCATACATGAATAATGCGCCTCGGACGGGAACGCTCTTCGATCTTGTCTCTTTCACCGATCAATAGATCTATTTTGCGATACTCTCGATGACGTGTCACTGAAAAGAAAAAAAAAAGAAGAAAAAACAATGAATCGCGTAAACCTGTAGACGCGGGAGAAGAGACACTAATTGTTACCTTTGCCAGGCGATATTTGATTAGTAGCTGTATTCTAAAATTCAGGATGCGATAATGAATGTGCATTGCGAGAGAGAAAGAGAGAATAGTCAGTCAGGTTGTCAAGGGTAAAAATACTGCAATACGACACGGCGTGACGGAACAACACGCCGATATGGTCGAGGACAAAACGATCGCAATGGTCTTATTCCTTCATTTCCATTCATCGTAAAAGCGAGATCGGGAACCGAACCACGGCAACACGCGATCGAACAAACAACATCGGGTTCTTTATTCTTTTCGCGATATTGATTATTCGCGATATTTTGCGACACACATTTCCTCTCCATTTTTTTTTTTTTTTAAATTACAGACGTTTAATTACGGATACGCTTGATTTTTTTTTTTCACGCGACTTGATCTCACTTTCGAATGCTCAAATACAAGTATACGATTTTTCCATGTGTACATATATATTGTATATTATGCGATCCGAATTTCGCGCATAGCTTTTTAATTAAAGGCCTGAAACAAACGCGTAAGTAACGTAGAGAAAAAACATATTAGATTTAAAATCGACGGCTTGTGCATCTAACTGTTAATACATATGTTTTTCTCACAGAGAAAAGGCTAGTTAGCTACTCTTGTTTTTCTCGTAACGGAAGTTTGATTTCGCCGAAACCAAGGACAACGACGACTCAGTGCTGCATTATCGATTTTCCCATCAGCTTCTTCCTTTTACTTGTTGTCAGTCCATTACGTTTGTTCTGGTTGAACTTTATTGTTTCCTCTCTCTTCAAAAACTGTATTAATTTATGTTTATTTTAATAGAATATCTCATGTCTTTCGCAAGTGACAGTTACATACTATTTTCTTAAAAAAAAAAAAAAGTCTGTTCAGTCTGTTTCGTCATTAAGAGACACGCAATCGTATTTCACATCAAGTTTATATGCGCATAATCAAGTTCATATGCAACAGAGTTTTCAATAAATATAAAAGATCACAAAAATTTTAAGAACACTTATTATCAGAAATTACAAACATTTTTTTTTACTGATATGTATTTTAATTTTGACACTTAATATGAAAAAAAAACAAAAAACAAATACAATAAATTTAAAGAGATATACAAGACATTACAAGATGTGCCAACACAGCCATTTTATGATGAATTATTCAAACTTGATTCATTAAGTCAGTTTGAATAAGTAGTTTATTTAACAACCTTTTGTCTTACACTTATATCACATTTCAATATAGCTTTGCAGTAGCGATCTCATTTACTTTACGGATACTGTTTTTTGCTGTATAAAAACACACAATTAAATCATTAGTATTTTACAATTTCAAAAATAAAATTAATAGTGCAAAGCTACGTTAAAATGTACAATTTATACTTATAATTTACATTTTAAATCAAGAGAGAAATGATTAAAACTTATCTAATTTTCTGTATATACATTATAAATGTGTGCGTGTATATTTACATGTATTTTTTGCTCACTCACTTTCTCTTTCTCTCTGACACTCGTTCACTTACTTAGAGATATTTATATTATATTGAGGCAATGTTTGGTTCGCGATTTTCATCATTAACACTCTCATTGTCTTCATCATGTTTGGTGGATAACAATATCTCCTGCCAGAGTTGGTTGATTATGTCGATAGTAATCTTTTGAGTTTTAAAATTAAAATGCTTGATATAGTTATCTCCGTTTGTAACATCTGTCATGTGTATACACATTAAGGACTATATATGTTATTGTTAAATGCTCATCTCTCTAAAAAGATTTTCTATTTTCTAATAAAAGTTTAAATGCGCATAATGTTATTTTTCGTGCCAAAAATAACATGCTGCCTTTAAACTACGTTGCATAAAACCAAAAGAAAAGGATACAACCTACAATGCCGTGCTGTGTAGCCTGATAATCCCAATAAATCCGTGTTAAGATTTTATAATATTTAAGTTTACTTCTACAAAATACAAAACATTATATGAAAATAAAATATGGAAATCCATTATATATATATCAGTGATGAAAAAAACAGTAAACTGTACTACACACCTTCCTTGCTCCAGCACTTTTTGATCTTGTAAATTTGGTTTATTAGATTTCAAATTGTTTAGTTTTTCCTGCATGTGTTTCTTCTCGTTTACTGCTGACGCATGTATTTCCATTGCCATGTCCTATGAAAAAATATTTTCAGTAATATGTTTCAGATAGAAAAAGGAGAAATAGAAGGAACATATTATTCTATTTTTTGTTATGTTTTCCTTACGACATAATTTTTAATTTGCAAGTATTCTTCATTCTTCTTCTTGATAGATATGATTGCTTCTTCAAGTGCTTTTTTTCGAACGAGGCATGATATCATTAGTTGCTTTATTGTCTTCTCATCCTCTGCAAAAATTCATAAAAAACGTTTTTTTACTTCATTTTGTAACTTACTCCATTATCAAACTACATTTTCTTATGTTTGCTTTTTGTTTTCTTGTTCTTTATGTTCAACTACAGCACGTGTTTGAAAAGCACAGTACGCATTTCTAAAATGTAAAGTTTACCATTAAGTTTTTGTTCTTGAATTCTTCGAATTTCATCGGTGAATTTTATCTGCGATTGTATTAAATTTTTGATCTCCGACGATTTGGTTTTCACACGTTCACATCTCAACCTTTGTATTTCTTCCATTGCACGTTAAAATTCAAGAACGACGTATGTTTCGATATTTGCAATTAAATTAAAATTCAAATTGCACTACAGCCGACGAGATCGTTCAAGAGCCGCTATTAAATAACGGAAAACTACAGTTGATTGCGAAGACCTCACGCGATTGAAAGAGGCAACACTGGACTCGAGTCTAGGAACATGAAAACAAAATGGCAGTAGTATTTCACTAGAATATTAAACCCGTAGAACAGGTTTCGATTTGAATTGAACCAATCAGAATAAAAACAACCAATCTGAAGTTTAGTGAACTTGGCTTTGATTAGCCAAATTTACTTCTCAACCTGTAGTTTGATACGAAGTTTAATGGCGGTTTAAGACCAGCGGTATCCGACAATGTGGCTTATTGTTATTATGTACCTGAACAAAATGATCAATGAATTGACTGTTTTCTTTTTACCAAATAAAATATTTTTCTTATATCAATTAGATATTTTTTGATTTTATTAGCTGTCATATTTTGACAGGTAATTTTCTCTTCACATACAATAACTTTAGATATTTCAAGCAGTCTTTCTAAGAAAATTTATGCTATTTTGTATTTTTCCATCTATTCAATGTAAGATATAACAACATCGATACGAAGAATGAATCAACAGAAGTATCGAATCACTCATGGACTGGTTTTAGCAGTCGGTCGAAAGGTCGCTAATTATCGCATCAAAAATTGATTGTCAAGCCGGCCAGAAGTCCACGTATGTCCGCGCTTACGACCACGTATGCGTATTATATTCCTTATCACCATGTCCGCTAACATTGAGTCATAACCTTTCGTCACTCCCTACGCAGATACCACGTAGTACGGTTCCTTGTAGTTAGCTCGTACCAAACGCTTCATTCTAACAATTTTTTTAAATATGTCACTGGACGAAGTAAGAATCAAAATTTAAATCAATTTAACAAATTAACTTGACGTGTCATAAGTGAAGTACAACATGTGGTTTAAAGTTACCAATGGTGTACATTACTATAGTGAATGGAATAATTCAACTAGTGAAATTAGTGACATTCGCGCCAATCACGTTTTTTTCTAATGATCTTCTCATTGGAGAACATTTGTTGATTAATGATCTCATGATTTTTGAAACTGAATTATTTATTATATAAATATCTTGCTAATAAAAATATCACTTGAACAATTTATGAATGATAAGCACACTCTTTCTTTTTTTTCTAATAAAAGTTTAGTTTATATTAGAAAATTGTTGTTTTTAGAGATTTAATAAAGCAGCTACAACTGTGAAGGAATTGGCTTCACAACCATCAGACGAGGACTTGCTTGAGCTGTACGCTTTGTACAAACAAGCCACTGTTGGCGACTGCAATACAGGTAATCTATAAAAGTTCTTGTGTAAATTGGCACTTTCATTTAATTTTAATCGTTTCTTTTAACTCCTTTAATTTCCAGAGAGACCGGGAATGCTCGACTTCAAAGGCAAAGCGAAATGGGACGCTTGGAACGGTAAAAAAGGAATGTCACAAGATACCGCGAAAGAACAATATATCGCTAAAGCAGAGGCATTAATTGCCTCAATTGGAACGAAGTAATTGGTTTATTATTACGCTTATATGTGCACATAAGTAATTAAATATGTGTGATATCTCGTTCAAAATTGTTTAGAAATTTCTTGGTACAAAGCTTGGATTCTAAAACAAAAACATGCTCAACATGGTCATGTTCTTACTGTAGATTATGTACAAGCTACATTTGTATAATTTTGTCACTTGTTTGTAACTTCTGTATCCACACTCGCGCTCGCGCGCGTTTAATACTAGTTTGCATAAAATTGCTTCTTGCATTTAATGACGTTGTCACAATTGATTTTCCTTCTTTGAAGAATGTTGAGGGGGGGAGGGGAGAAGGGTCAGTTAACAGCTTCACATTGACACTTCAGGGGAATTAGTGTATATTAATAATGTATTTTTCTATAACATTCTTTTTCTTATCATTTATATACACATATGTAAATTAAACTAATCGAAAGAAACGTACACGATCGAAGACAGTTCTTCTAACACAGTTTCATTGGTGCACTTTTCAACGTACATTCAGCTAAAACTTAAACTGGTATAAATAACGCTAGCCAACGATATAATAAAAATTAATATACGCAAGAAAATAAATTACACTATTATCAACCAATACGAGAGATATGCATAAGGCAATTTTTCTGCTTTTTTTTTTATTTTTTATTATTTCGAGAAAAATTCGTAAGTTTGTGTCAGTTCTGTAACCTAGCGATACATTTAATCGAGGTTTGAGTTACAACGAAAAACGGCATCGGTTATATTCTATACATACGTAAAGACGAGGCAGATGTTACTTGCAAGTTTTTTCTCTCTGCGTATAAGCGCGACACGCTATCGTTTCTGTTTCAAATTCGAACTAAATTCGAGAACGACTCAGTTGTTTTTTTTTTTTTTTACAAAACTAAATAATTCAAATGATAACATAGCGCATTATTTATTTTCGTTTAAACCGAAGGCTCTCTGACTGTTTGTTTGAATGAAATTTTATTACAAGTTTTCGTGCTCTCTCGCATGTGAGATGTGCTCAATAAATGGGTCAAGCTAACTTGGTAGATAGTTGATTCAGATAGTGTGTCCTCTCCCTCTCGATAAATTTATGAATGTATTAAGATTTCTCAGATTTTAATGATAAATGAATAAAGACAATGAACGGGTAATAGTAGTAGGTAATGTAGAGTAGGTGGTTATAAAATGAAAAATTTATATCCCCATCGAATCTCTGTCAAATGTAGCACAATAAATTGTTGACTTGGATACATAAGGAACTTGACAAGAGCGATTTATTTCTTCTTACTTCTATCGTGCTTCTTACTCGTGAGCGGATGATGACGCATCTTTACCCTGCTAGCTTTTAGATAGTCACTGCTGGTCGCGTTTGCGCTGTGGCTATCCACTGTATTATCGCTGACATTCGCACAGACCTGACCACTCGTCGATGCACTGTCGAACCTAACACACACACAAACAAACGAAAGATGACGGTAGGATCGGATGTTGGTCAGAGACAAAATTGAAAACATTCGCTCTTGCTTTTTTTATAATAAAATTCCATGCTCCGATCACTCGGGCTTAGAGAGCCTATCATCGATTGTCAATTTTCGCGTCAAAATCATCGGATTTATCGCTTTTCTTGAACGATGAAAAAACAAAACGGAAAGTGAATGTCGAACGGAGGAGGGAAAGGAACTTGTTTCCGGGTGATTAACCAACGCGAATACCAGATACTCAATTCAGATGTTCAAATCGTGACGACAGGAATTTCTCATTTGCCGAGGAGAGATCGAGCGAATGATGAGATGTGTTTTAACTGTACGTTATTGATTGCGGTACACCGTTCACCGTCTTCGATTTCAGTACATCATTTTCGTAAGACCATATTGTTTCTTTCCCGTTTTCATAAACTCTGCAACAAACAAGAACAAGAAAGAAGAAAATCAGTGATGAGACAACAGATGTGCGCGCTAGTAGATCTTGTTAAATATACATAAAAAAAAAAAAAGAGAAACTTACTTTTTGGTTGTGATTTTCTTTCCGTCGATGAAACGAGTTGAGGTACTGGTACGTTTTACAGCCGCACCGGAGCCAAATCCGTCGATACTGTTGAATGAAGTGAAATTTCCCGTGAAACCGCCATTATCAAATGGTAAAATATTACGAAATTGGTAATCGAATCCGAATGGCCCGAAGATAGAAGTGCTTAGACTGTTACTGTGTCTTCCTCCAGGGTCTCTTCGGGAACTGCCACCAAAAACTGAAAAATTCGAGAGAATTGCGATTATTGGAAAGTGAATCACACACACTTCCATGAATTTTTCGCGTTTCTCATCTCTCACGCAAATATCTTACCGGAAAACAAGTCGTCGAACGGCATGCCATCGAAGAATTCCCTAAATACTTCCTCGGGGTCTCTAAACACGAATGTGCCGGCGAAGTGCGGGTCGAAATCATCTCCATGGCGGCGTTTGCTTCCATTCATATCAAGACCATCCTTGCCAAATTGATCATAAACGCGCCTCTTCTTGTCTAAAAATAGCCAAATACAACAATTATTTTAATAGCTTGTTTCTTAAATATAGTCTGTTCAATTGTGTTCAACCAAAACCCAACAAGCGAGGGCACCGCAAGGCTTGCCAAAAAGGTTAGTCTAAGATTGTCTGATAAATTGTGGTAATAAGACGTGAAAAAAAATCTGATGAAGAATTTTCTCATATGAGAACTCATTGAATACCGCTTTTATCGACAAATATGTCTCACTCGAGTCTGCTGAGAAATTTATCGAATTTTCATTAAAATACAACTGTTGATCTAGTTATAATTCTTTAGCAGTTAAGTAGTTGAGAATAGAACGCAGGCAAGGTTAACTCGGCAACGCATTCTTGTTATTCGGCGTGGACACTAGAAAGGAAAACTTGTCTAGTTTCCCCCTTCCACTGTCATTTTTATTAAAGAGATCTAATAAATGAATGATTGCATGTGTTACGCACGTCGGTAGTTGTGTATGTATTCGATGAAGCTATTTCAATCAAAAAGACGTAGTCTGCATAGCTCGGATTTATAATGGGAGAAGAGATGTATATAAATTTTATAAATGGCTGTTCGTTTCCGCGGCTCAAAGTGCGAGTGGGAGAAATTGTCGTTCGTGCGTTAATCAGTTTCTCTCTGTCACGTGAAACGTTTCACGCTCATTTGATGGCGCTTATTTTCGTTGTTTAAAAAAGGGACGCAGAGAAGAGACGCGCAGTAATTTTTAGCACAAAATATTGAAGCAGAAAAAAAAAGAAAGAAACTGCAGTACACAAAATGCTTTTTTTTTTTTTTTTTTTTTTTTTTTTTTAATTTCAAATGGTACCAAAATATCGCTGGAAGGGAGAATCAAAGAAACTCCGGAAGGTGAATCCACGGCCGGGTCTCGACGCCGCCCTCTGATACAAGCGCTGATCGTAAGTGCGTCTCTTCGCATCTGTAAAGATTTTCTATATCGCCCCCGATCTCTTTTCTATACACACGCACAAATCACGCACTTCTCTCGCTCGGCATTTCTCTCGAGCTCTTTCTGACAATCTGCAATCTATTCTGTATATTCCCTCCTTCCCCGGAAGAAACAAAAAAAAAAAAAAAAAAAAAAGAGAACGGCTCGTTTTTAATCACAATCCTAAAGTTAAAATACTTTTTCTCTCAATAGACCTTAATTAAAAAATTAACTATTCAATATCAAAACAAAGCAAGTACTGATTTCACGACTGAAGAATAATTTCTCGGTGACATGTGAGAATCTCTCTTGCAGCGTTCTCCTTGATCAGATTTGATATTGTTACTTTTATTTCAATGCACACTTACCGTCAATCAACACTTCGTAAGCTTCTGATATTTCCTTAAATCGTTGATTAGCCTCTTCCAAATTTTCCGGATTTTTGTCTGGGTGCCATTTCAATGCTAACTTTCTATATCTGTGAAACACAAAACGTGTCGAATGAACATCGCGTTAACTTGTTAAAAAAAAAAAAAAAAAAATGTTAAGACAAGATTTGTCTCAGAGATGATTTTTTTCGGAAGGAAATGAACTAAAAAATTTTTATACACTTACGCTTTTTTTATATCAACGCTCGTAGCGTTCCGCTGTATCTCGAGGATTTTGTAGTAATCGACCATCGTTTGGCACGTTCGTGTGAATCAAAATTTAGGAAACCACCTGTCGAACACACACAATGCGAATATTAGTTGTCAGCTGTCGGTGATAGATAACGATCGATCGTATTCGAACTTAAATTTTATTACAGCGTCGCAAAGAAACGTACGAAAACCCGACATCGATATTATTTAAATATCGTCATGTTTCTTTGAATTCGCGCGCGGTTCTCGCGGCAAGTGACGTGCGACAGCGATATTTTCGACAGTTTCTACATAACACATCGGATACACCGGCGATACACGGCGTGTGAAAAAAATTCAAATCGCCCGCAGGCAAGATCGCGAGCAGACGTTACTGCCGCCGCGTTATCACCACTTGTTATCGCAATACGTCGATCGTCTTGGGAAGAAGAGAAGAGGAGAGGAAACGCGAATGTTACGCGACTATCGGACGATGCGCGACGATGGGATCGCGATGAAACACTGGGAGCGGATTCGAAGACTTTTGACCACCAACGAAATTGCTAAAGTTAGCCAAGTTCACTATCAAAAATAGTTAGAAACACGGAGGTGTGGAGGTCATCGCGATATTCAGTCGCCGCTGTCCTCTCCGGGGAGAGAGAAATCCTCTCTCTTTCTCTCTCCCCCCGTGATTTCACACCTACCGATTTTTCACGTATCGGCCCACTGGCTCTAATTATCTCGCGCGAATTAAATCGAGCGAAAAACTGACCAAGTGCGCATCGCTAACTCACGCGCCCACTTTGTCTCGCCGACGACACAACGTCTCGCGCTACTTTGACTAATCCTCGATACTACTTTTGCTTTCGATAATTGGATCCAAGCCAAATGGAATTGTATATGTACATGCGCCCTTCTTATTAGAGAGAAAAACAATCGCGCAGTGACCAAAGTACCCTTGCCCTCCCCCTGACACGGCCTACATAAGATACTTACGTACATGTGTTTGTGTGTGTGTGTGTGCGTCTATGCGCGCGTATAATTTTATTTTATAAATTTTACATACACGCGAGATTACATCTAGACATACGAAATGCGAAGTTCCTCGAGTGACTCACGCTTCTTTTGGATTTGATTTTGGGTCTACTTACGCTACCCACGTGTCGGATACAAAGAGCATAAATGTCCAAGAGCTAGTCAACGTGTTCGTCTCGCGACGTGGGTGACACACAACTACGTAATCCCGCTACACGTAACAACATGACAAATTTCTCGTTTTCATTTATCTCGATTTATCTCGTATCGTACACAGTTTCGCACGTTACAGCGCGAAATTTCTCGCGACGCAATTCAGAAACTTCGAGTTCGAACACGGAAACACCTCGCGCGTATCAATCGCGTCTATGTGTGCAAACTTTCTAATCGATCAAACTTGCGGCAATGCAACACATGATCGTTCCAAGAAGGTAAATGGTTCTCAAAAATATTAAAATATTTTCGCCGGAATATTCGCCGAAAGATGACACGCACTTGCGGAAAGGACAAATGTGAGAAGGAAGCAAATCCAGTGGGCGTCCTTATGCTCTTACAGGGAAGTGTGACGTCAGTTTTACATATTTGGATCGCGAGTACAACGTATCGGAAGAAAAGGATTTCGCGTCGCGTGCGTGTGTCGCAAAAGCGTGTGTGTCCTCCTCGCGTTGAATTGTTTCGCGAGTGTCGTCCTCGGAGTTGGAAGTCAAAAATCTACTTCTATAAAATATACTTCTGTACAGGAGCAAACACACATTGACACGTGGATGCCATAACTGTCATTGCGATTATCTATCATTATTTTTACAAGATTGCTGTATAGTACATATCTCTTACGCGTGTGCGCGCCACACACACACACATACACACACAAATCCAGCAGGGAGAGACAAGGACACGATTGGTTTTTCAGTTTGTTGGAGTTCAATAAGTTTGCTCTCACATCTGTGTAACAAAAGCAAAGTATTGAAATATTATATAAAAGCACATCTCACACGAATTAATTATCTCATCAATAATCAATACTTCCAATATACTTTAAATATAGCTCAACATTTTACCTTAACACGCACAAACGCATTATCTCTATCATTAAGTGAAACAGCGTGTTTATATAATAAATTTTTAACGCTCCAAGTGTCGTTAATAATTAATGTACACAACAATGTTATATTATTTAAAGCCTATACAATGCGCATCGCATAAAGAATTCACATACAGATTACTCCTGTTTTTCTTTAACTTACGTGTACGCAACACGACGCAAAACACAATTCAACAGTATTGTCCTTCAGTATGTCACGTCATGCTTCGCAACGAGAGCTCTACTTTTTTTTTTTTTGTTTTACTTTCCTTCGTAAAACATTTATATTACGAATCATTGTTGTGCAAGAAACTGTGTTTCGATGTGTTGCGCAATTCTAACCTACGACTACATTTCCATCTCTAATGAGTCAACGGTATTGTAATCTGATTTAGTGGTGCATCCTAATCAATGATTTCACAATATTACACGCGGGATCGACGTGGAAGGAAACTTTGGTGTCCGTCAGAGCGATTCTCGTTCGATTGCGTTCACATCCATGACAACAGAGAACCCGACACCGAAGTAAAAGAGAGAAGAAAAAAAAAAAAAAACACAAAATGCCGTTTGACACGTACAGCTTTGATCGTCGAGTCGAACACCACGTTTCCAGCTTGCTGTGACCTACAAGCGTGTTATCAGCCGAAAGCGACGTACGTACCCGTTTCCTCATTTCACCTGATCGCACACTGATATCACAGACGTTTCGGCAGAACAACACGAGGCGACGTGCTCGAGTGTTTCGAACCTCGAGGCTTCTTCAAGCAAAGAAACGACTTTTTCGCACGAATTTCAAGCGAGAAGTGCAAACCAACATACACGCACACACGTAGGACAAAAAGCAGATAGATAAAAGCGCGTAACGGCGGGACGATTTTTCGCGATCGCACGGCAATTTGTCGGAAATGTATCTTCTGATACTCACCCCGAAAATGGCTCCTTTGCGTCGCCAATCGTGCTGGTCGATCAGTTTTACGGGGAAAAGGTGATTCGTATCTCGGTAGGAGAGAAAAGCATACGGGCCTACGGAGCGAACGAAAGGGGTGAAACGCGACAACGACGTGAAGTTGCTGCTTCAAACAAAGCTCGATATCCAATATGGACGTTTCGATTTTTCTAGTTATGTGTTGTGCTGTTACATGGGAACACAATAGAGTTGCCCAGCGGTGAGGGTTGAGGAACGCACTTGAAGCCCCACGGATTGGCAGATGGCAGTTGAAGATCGACCAATCAGGTCGAAGCAGCTCGAGTCGTCAATCGAGTCGCGATTGAGCGTAACACGAGCTTAAGATCAACAAGCCAATAATTTTTCGACACATTCGTGTAATTCGGCCGGTTGACCGATTCGCGATTAGTCGATTCTCTTCTCAAAACTCTGCGCCTGAACCCGGTGCGTTCGGAAACGCACAGCGGTTGAAATTTAATATGAAATTTCAACCAATCGGAATAAGGATAGACCAATTTCTAGTTATTGGTGAACTTCGCTCTGATTGGTCGAGATTCTCTCTGATGTGAATCAAAGTTTCTAGCGTACATACATTGGAATCCTATCCGGAGATCAAGAGACTTGTCAATTTCCTGTATGTTCATTGGTAATTTAATGACGTATATAATACACGCCCTAATGGAGGATTTACACGGTGACCGGCTTTATCAGTCGAGAATTCAACGGAATTCAACTGCGGTGGATCACCACGCTAGTTGAATTCGCTCGAATTGACGTCGACTGGAAACACACACGCCGAAACAACACACTGTCCGAAACTGGAGCGGATATCTGCCGGCGCGTGTAATGAAGAATTGTGTTTTAATTTTCCTTCGTGTGTCCACGTTGAATCGAGAGTAAAGCGAGGAGAAAGCTTTGGCTTTTGACAGCCGATCACAGTCCGTACGAATGTGAACGTTGTATCAAACTTTGTGAGTTTGTCTTGTCGCACGGTCAATCATGGTGAGTCAAGTCCAAGTTTCGTTGATTAGCTCGCAACGTACGACACAGCTTTTACAATTGTTTGTGCCAATTTTACATCGAATTGTCTCAGATTTTTGTTGCAGCAATTATTTTCTGAGATTAATGTGCAACAACCAAGTCTGAGTGGCAACATGTTTCTAACGTGTCTCTTGTTGTTTGTTTTCCAGTCGGGAACGCTGAAACCCTATCTAACAGCAGTCAGGCGTACGCTCACTGCTGCCATGTGTCTGGAGAATTTTTCCTCCCAAATTGTAGAAAGACACAACAAACCTGAAGTAGAAGTAAGAGCGAGCAAGGAATTGCTGCTAACACCTATCCTGATAAGTAGAAATGACAAGGAGAAGGTCCTGATTGAATCTAGCATAAACAGTATGAGGATAAGCATTGCTGTGAAACAAGCGGACGATCTGGAAAAGATCCTTTGTCACAATTTCACAAGATTTATGACAATGAGAGCCGAACATTTTATGATACTTAGAAGAAAGCCAGTAGAGGCAAGTAATAATTGATTTATCGCACCTTTTTTGCAAATATATTTCCATAATAATTGTGTTTTCAAAATGTTCAATTTCAGGGCTACGACATTAGCTTTTTAATCACTAATATTCATGTTGAGCAAATGTACAAACACAAGATAGTAGATTTTGTTATTCACTTTATGGAGGAGATCGATAGGGAAATCAGTGAAATGAAGTTGTCAGTTAATGCCAGAGCTCGCATTTGTGCGGAGGAGTTTTTAAAGAGGGTGAATATCAAACTACCGCGTTTGCAAGTGTGTTTATTGCAAACACAGTATATCGTTTACTTAATATGTTGAATTTCAGTTTTAGTGCATTTACCACGTACTATTCCCATGATGATCACTGATTAGAGGATGTGCGGGGCATACAGCGGATTGTTTATTTGGTGTGTCCAAATGTATCATCGTTGATAATCTTTAAAACACCACCAAACAAATTTAGGAAAAACATTTTTATAAAATATCCAATGATATATATGTGTCCTTGCCCACATGACCCGTTAAATCGTTTCGTGTTGAATAAGGGTAAGATGAAAAAAAAAGATTTAATTTGATGAGAATTTAAGCGATATTGGAAAATATTGCGCAATCTTTGTGGAAACTGAATTTTACACATATGTTGGCACACAGTGAAACATTTGTCTAAAAGACAGTAGTTAGAAGAAAATGAGATATTTATTCTTTCCTGAAGTCCTGAGTATGGAAAATTGTTTTTTTTTTTTTTTTGTAAGTATCAGAGCATTTGACATGGAACGATTTGATCATATTGTTAAAAAAACTGAGATTAAAATCGATATACACACATAAACCTCTATGACTGATATCCCCCGTTGCTGATTATACATAATTTCTCGATAACACTGTATTACATGATTACGTATCGAATTTATATAATCGTTAAAGTTTCTATTGCAAAAAAAAATACTTTGTCGACTTGATTGATCGTCGTAAGTAAATTATGAGCGTTTTGTACCTTTCGAATTTATACATGTGTTTTACAAGTGTTTTTTATATAATTCATCTTTTCTACATTCTCTACTTGAAAAAAAAAAAAAAAAAAAAGAAACAAATTCGTATATTAGATATATTGCACATTCACGAAACGTGAAATTTTTAGTGCAAAATTCGTTCCCTTTCTCGAAGCTTGAGTCATAAAAACTTTTGCGTGTAATACAATATTAGATAATTCAATAAAAAACAAATACGCTCTGTTTACTTTTCTAAAAATGTATTTTTGTATGTCGCAAACATGTCATAAAAGCGAGATTAAGATTTATTGTTGACACCGATAGTGATTTCTAATCTGCATTTATACATAGTTTTGAATTTATCGTCCGTTTGTCATAACACGGAGATTGCATAACACGAGTGCTTTGCATTTTCTGATAACGACGTAAAAGTTGGCAGCGCCTTCGTAGGCTGCAACCTGACCAACGTCGCGACATTAACGGACGCTTCCGTGAATTGCGAAGTTAGCCGCGTTCAATTCATGATGGCTCCGTGGCCATTTCTTTGGACGGAAAAGTGTTCCGATCAGTTCGCCGCCAATCGTCCGTGGTGATTCGCGAGTTTCCCAACCGTAAGACCGTGCACGTGTTTGTCACTTTTTCCTCTTCAACATATCAACCCGCAGACGTTCCCGCACTAACAGACTATTCCCGTAATTTTCATCAATTTCTTAAAAAAATAAAACTCAATCTTCTCCAACGCAGGTAACAAATTTCAAAACTTGATTTTTGTTCAACGCGACGGCACTGCCGACTCTTTCTTGAAGTTCAGATTTACTGAACATCTCAATTATCTCTTTAATTTCTCTTTAAATTTGTTTTAAGTTTATATTTCGAGTGCTATTGTTACAAAATCAAAGTAACACATTGGTGAGTAATGGGAGACGGAAATAGGATTCTAATAAGTCAACGAATGATGTGTTGAATTTTTTCTTATTCCAAAAAAATAGCTATTAGATTACACCTTAATCTTTTCGTCTGCTTAGTAAACAAATACGTGCAAAATTTTCGAGGTCCACGCTACGCGGACCGTCGGTGTGAAATCCAAAAATACGCGTACGCGATTATCACATCTTTATCCTTACTCCGTGTGTTGATACTTGTGCGTAAACAAAATAATTGCAATCAGAAGATCATTTTATTTTTCTTTCTTTTTTTTGTTTCAATTTTTCTCTCAACTCGCGTTTTTATCTTCTCGCTTGTCACTTCTCCCTTTGTCTGTTTATTTTTATAACATTTGTCAATGAATTTTTTCACACACATGAAATTAAAGACGGATATGTAAATTGTTAGTAAATAAAATACGCGCGTACATAATGTGCGTGCGATATTGATTTCAAACGTAAATTTTGAGCTTTGCTCTATTATATATTTTTTTTTTTTTTTGCAGCGTCACTCGCGTTATCTAGTATATCTATTTGTTCTTTTATTTGTATTTTCTTCTCGTTCTTTTCTATATAGACAAAACGGACTGCACTCCGACATCGAGCTTGCGCGACGCTGCTCGCTTTTTACGCCGACGCTGACGCCGACGGCGACGCAGCCTGGGTTCGTGGTTCGGTGTCGACGTAGTCCGAGGCCTGACGTCTTCCGATCGGGCACAGGAAAGTCAGGAAGGAAACGAGTCGTTACTGCTGCTGTCGTTGCCACATCCGTCAACGTACTCGTCGATGTGGAAACAAAGACCGTCTCGAAATTGCGCGGCAAAAGAAAAAAAATAAAGTGCGAGACATTGATAAAAAAAAAAAGAAACCAAGAAGGAAAAAAAGAAGTAGATACGAAGAAGATCGGAATTGTAGAATAAAACAGGCGAGAAAGATAAAAAAGATTTGCAAAAAAAAAAAGCTGAAACCAGGGAAAAGACTTGAGAAACATCCTCCCCCGGACATATTCGAGGAAGAAGATATCTCGAGAAAGGGTGAAAGTAGGAGAAAAAAAAGCGGGCGTGAGATAGTTGAAAAGAAGCACGAAGAAAGGGCTCCCCGTGTATCTGCGTGTGCGTGCGTGTGTGTGGGGGAGAATCGCAAGAGAGAGACAGAGAAAGAGAGAGAGAGAGAGGAAATATAAGAGAGGAGATACGAAATCGAAAAGTTCGCAACTGTGGCTCGTGCTTAGGTAGGATGCGTGTGCTTGGGTGCGGCGTCTCGCCACCACCCGACAAACGACAGTTTAGCAACGTCAATAGCATCCGTAATACTATCGCTCGCGGCAAACCCGGCGCCAGGAACGACAGTCCCGTGAGAACGCTTATCGAGAGCGCGGAATCGTACGCGAGAGGCAGCAGAGCGCTCGCCGGCCGCATCGTCGAGGACGAGGAGAAGAGTAACCGACGATTTTTCGAGGGATTGACAATTTGGCGCGACTGCACCACGCCGTCCGGACTTCTTACGATCGCGGAGAAAGCTCGCCGAGGAGGCTCGATCCGATCCACGTGTTCGATTACCGAAGAAAACTCGCGAGTACTCGTTAGCAGTTTCGCGATTAGCCGCGTCTCGCAGCCGAGAGGTGTATCCAGTTGTACGCAGTTCCCGGCGTACGAACGCGTCGACAAGAGAGAATTCGGACTGTGCGAACTCGATGCGAATTAAGTCCGCCCTTTCCCGCGTATGGTAATATATAATTGCCGTTGGGTTCCGGGCGTTGTGAAGGCGCGTTAGCCGGACGACGAGCGCGGCGTCGTCGAGCGGCGTCGAGCGGCGTCCAGTGGCGTCGAGTGGTAACGGCTCAAACGGCGTCAGACAGCGGCGGGGTCGCAACTGGCTCCAGTCTGGCTCTCAGACAACGTCCAGACTACTCATGTTCATCCCAGATACTCTGAGAAGCTGCATGGTGGAACCAGATGTCTCGACTTACCTGCAGGCTCCTTCCGTCGGACAGGTGCTTACAATTTTTTTTAACATTCTTCTTTCAGCTCATCGCTACGCGTTATCTGTATTTGAAATGATTTTGCACGTGCGCTTATACATGCCATTTCTATTCAATGCTATTTCTATTCAATGCTATTTCTTTCGCTCTGTATTATCAATCATATGGTTTCTGAATATAAATAAATTTTTTTTTACTGATGCAATAGGAAGATAAAAAGTTGAAGGAAGATCAGAGATCGAAATCGATTCGCAGATCGAGTTAGGCCACTCGTCCCGTCGGTTCAAACTTTGCGCGCGCTCTCTGCGTATTTCGATGCGTTATTTACCTGGACGATCCGTCTCTCTCTCTCTCTCTCTCTCTCTCTCTCTCTCTCTCTCCCGAGATGTGCGTTTCAACGTACGTTTCGTCAACTGATGTTCGGCTGTACCGCTTCGAGACTTGCGTTTAACTCAAATTTCTATTTTTTCTATTTCTCTTTTTTGTCATATTTTTTTTTATTTAGCGCGGTTGGACCACACGGTATATAACGAGGGATTACCGCGAGAAAAATCACATGACTCTCGTCGGGCGGCTACGAATTTTCATGATTTTATATTTAGCAAAACCGCGCGCGATGTGTATACCAACAGATACGCAAATTCGTCGTTAACACAAAGAGAGAAGAGACAGAAATTGAATTGCATCGCGCGCGCTACGTGTAAGAGCATCGCGACGCGTCGCGACGCGTCGCGTTGCGTCGCATCGTGTCGGTTCGAGGGCAAATCTAGTAAGCTAGGACAGGGGCTATTAATAACTGTTTAGGGTGCCGTACCTGGCCGCCGCGCGGTGCCGTCCGCGTCTCGATACGCGCGTCTCGACGACCGGCGTCTCAGTGTCGTCGCGACGACCGAGAGTTGTTATCCGCGAGTTCCGCTCGAGGCGGACTGGGTTTCTCGCGTGCAGATCTTTTTCGGCGAGCGAATCGCGAGAGAAATCCGAGCGCCGGACCAAGCGCCCCTCCCGCGTAATCGCGCGTTGATTTTCGCACGCTGCGGAGACGAGGACGCGAGTCAAGTGTGATACTTCGTTTCGCGCTAGAAAGAAGAGGAAGTAAATCGCTATCGCGCCAATCGTGCCAGCGTTTTATTACAAGTGCTCCCTCAAAACTCCGAAACTCCGAGCTCTCTCTCTCTCTCCCTTTGCTCACGGAGGCTTGAACGCGCCGCAATGGCGGAGGAGCGGCACGGCGGCGTTCCTCTTCTTTAAAAAGAATTTTTTTTCTTTCTGCGAGACTACGTACACGTGTTAAATCGTTTTGGTTTTTTCGAGCCACATGTTTGACCAAGTACGGATTCGTTCCACTGCTGGTTTAGCCGCGCGAGCTCGCCCAGACCGTAGACGAGCGTGTTAACATTACGTTAACTTAACTACCTATACGTTTCGGTTTACCGTCTTCCACGTCACGCGTGTCAGAACAATATGTGTAGTGTGTTATTCACATCGCAAAAGTACTAATGTGGCGGCCGAAGTGATCTCGTAGTCCGACTATTTGTTCCACCCGAATATTAATATATTCGTTGCCGTATATACGATAGAATCGCGCGCGATTTAACCGACAATTTTTACGGTTCGGTTTCCGAAAAACCTATACCGATAGCCGGGTGTTAAATCGAGAGATGCTTTGTCGGTTGTGACCCGTGGACCTTTTCGAATGAGTTCGCGCCACGCAATATCGCGCGAGTAAGTACAGAAGAGGAAGAGGAGGTGGAGGAGAAAGAGGAGAAGGAGGAGGAGAAGGTGGAGGAGACAGTAGTGGCGGAAGAGAAGAAGGAGGAGTTGACGGACTCTAATTTGAGTTCGCGAATCGCTCGTACCTGACAATGGTACGTTTTCCGTGTGACCATCGTTTTCCGGGAGCGATTCACTTTGCGCTTCTTCCTGCTTGGCTGCTCGTCGCGTTTTTTTGGCATGGGTTTTCTCGCGTGAAGAGTAACTCACTCACAGTAAAATCAAAAAAAAAAAAAAAAAGCAAGCAAGCGAGCAAAAAAACAAACAACAACAACAGAAACAAAACAGATCATGACACAAGATGACACATTGGAAACACATCACTTAGCTTTTCGCTTTTGTACATATACCCTTGCCCCCTCTCTCCCCTTGACACACATCCCCCAGAACTTTTGTCGCGCGATTTTTTCTTCTTCCATACGTGTTTTTTTCATTCCCGCCGCGATGACGAGAGTGTTTAACGTTTCTGATTTTCATTGGTGTCCGAAAATAACGGCGTTACATACACAGATGAATGCGCGTGTTAACGTACAAAGGCGTGTCCGCAAAACGTCTGTGAGCGACGGTCTCATCTTCCAGGTGCGTTTTTTTTTTTTTTTTTTGCTTTTGGTTTTCTCGCACATCGTAAGTCCCGATCGTTTTTTTTTCGTCTGACGTACCCCTATCGTCTGTTTCTCGTTTTGCCCAGTTTTCGCAAATACTACACTGAGAAAAGAGCAAATCTGTTTTTTTTTTCTTTTAATACACTTCTCCTTCTGTTCTTTTTCCTCTTTCGATTTTTCGTGTCGCGCGCAATCGTCTCAAAAGATTCTCCGGGAGCGTCCGTTCAAGTTTTGAATCGCAGAGTTCTGTAAAAATTTCTCGCGTATAAATAAAAAAAGAAAATAAGAGAAATCTCCGAGAAGACTCGGAGTTTCCTAAAGATCCGTTTTTTCTTTGTTTTCCTAAACCTAGAGATACCGAGGAAGAATGTGGCTGATCGCTCGGTAAACGTTGAAACCGCTCCACGTGGTAGGTGTTCGCGTGAAAGTTACGCGCCAATATCGCACGATTAATAGAACACGGGGAGAGAATACACGGACGCAGAGAGAGCGGAGGCACAGTGCCGCGAGCAAGATTCCTGGCAGCGGACTTGGAGACACGTTGTGTGATTGTTGTCGCAAAAGTGTGAAGATAAATACGTTGTATCTTCCCGGGGGGAGGGGGGGGAAGGGAAAGAAACGAAATAGAGCAAGCACGTGAGAAAGGGTTAAAGAGAGTGCGCGAGCGCGCGAGAACTAAAAAGTTGTATACCGAGGGTTGTTGACTTCGTGCTTGCTCGTCGAGTACGAGTCTCTCTGTGTGTAAGCGCGAAATCGCGGAGAAAGGTGGAGCGAAGTCTCGGGAAATCGTCTATCTCTCTCTTGGGAACAAATCCCCGAAAATATCGGTAACAGATGAGGCCGCGAGCGATCCGCAACTGTGGAGCGAAGGAGTATCGAGGTCTCCGTAATCGTTACTGCGAGAATCGCTGTTTCTGACAGCCGGACGCTGACAAGAAGGACGGACAGACGGTAGTGCGCTACACACAGCAGCTGCAGTGTTTGCGAATACTCGATGGTTCGTTTGTGTTCTTTAGCAGTTTATTCGTAGCGAGATGTGTATGTACACGACATGAGAAAATCTTATATTTTTAGTATGCGAATATAGGAAAATATGTAGACGAGAAGAGGAGATGGATAGATTTATTAATCGCAGGGACAAGCGTCCTCGTCTATTGGTGTACAGATGATAAATTAGCGCGCTGAGAGCTTGATAAACTAAAATCGTTATTAGGTGATTGAAATAATATTACACATCTCTAAATATATGTGAATCAATGTAAATGCAAAATAATACAATATAGACCAAAATAAAATTAGGCAACAATGTATAAAGCGCATATGATTAAGAAAACGCGTGGATAGGAAAAGAAGAAATTGTTATCATCAACTGCGTGCGAATCATCATAGATAGTTCGTTCACCGATCAATTCATAGCGGAACTAACAAATATGTTGATATAGTTACACATTATAATTTCCACATTGTTTTTTTTTATATCTGTAATAGTTGAAATAATTTTTGTTCTTTGCTACTTGTGTCACATTTTTACTTTCTTTCGCTCTTTATAAAATTGTCAGTTTTGTTTTGTTTTTTTTTTTTCTAACTCTTGTGTTAAACGAGTGACGGACAAATTTGTGTTAAGAGTGCGAAGTTTTTTTATTACTTTTATCAACTCATATTAGCTTTTTAATAGAGAAAAGAGCTAGATCTCAGATACATATAATTCGTTTGATTTTTCATTGCACACACATGAGTAAAATAACAAGAAGAAACTTGTCTAGCGACGAGAGACACATTTTCGATCCGTCGAAATTGAGTTGAGTCTTGCCGCTCGTGAGATTTGATTTACTTTGTTTAACTTTGATCAACACCTGTGTTTTATAGTATTTATGACGTAATGTAGTTGCATGTGTATTTTCGAACTTCAAAACGCGCGGCACTCAAAGCTCAATAATAACAATGGCGATGATATATAAACAATCGTGTGAGAAAAAAAATAAACCCGTGTGATTGCAGGATGAGTTCCATCCATTTATTGAGGCTCTTCTACCGTTCGTGAAGTCTTTCTCGTACACATGGTTCAACCTACAAGCTGCCAAGAGACGATACTATAAGAAACACGAAAAGCGGATGAGCTTAGAAGAGGAACGTCAGTGTAAGGAGGAACTCCAGGTGAGAAAGAATGAGAGAGAGAGAACTCTCTGAAATCGTAACAGCGTTATTTTTCATGATTGTTCGCGTTAACAAAAAACCGTGTCTTGAGTAAATCGGACAATTTTATATCTTGTTACGTGTAATTAATTATATATATATATATAAGTCACATATTGTTTCAATCTCATATATAATTACGTACAAGTATTTATAACCAGATATCAAAAGTTTGTTCATGTAGGCAACAATTTTTCCAGTCTTTCAATTACGTAAATTGAAGTTAATTATCTCAGACACTTGTGCAAGACACAATTTACCTGCAACATTACTTGATTATCATCGACTCACGTTTTAATTATCTAAAGATTAACAACCAATGAAAAAATCGTTTTGTTTTTTTTTTTTTTATTCTTAGTTTGACGATAGTCAAACGCGGTTGAACGTGCTAACATCCTCTAATTCTATCGGGTCGCTTCCTCTACGCCGTGATTTCTATCCTCCCTCTCGCGACAGCGTTCGATCAATATTTTAATTTCGCGATATTGCGGTATTTAGAGGAACAGCGGGGCTGGCATTAACTGGTGGCGCATAGGCGCTCTTTCTTCCTTCTCACATTTCCTCACTATTTTCGTGTCTTCCGTATTTCTGATACATCTGAGAAAAAAAAACGAGCTTGCGCAAAGTAACATAGTCGCTAATTACTATTAAATTAAGTTAAAGCTCGTTTCTCTCTTGTAATCGTCTTTTAGTGCGCGGGAATTATTCCACGTGAAGAAAGCAGCATCGAGTCGGCAAAACGTTTTGTCAGTTTGTTCTCGCAAGAAAAATCTCGCAATTTTTTTACATAAACATTTTCGCGAAACTTCAGGAAATACTTTAATAATTGTTTCAATAAATTCAGGTCACGTCTCTGAAAACTGTCTAACATGTCCCGTCGTCGTCGCTATTTGTTTCGATTGCCGAGCTTGTCAATCGTTATAACGTGTTCTTTTGCCGCTCGTATACCGCGACTGTAGTAAATGACACATTAATACATATATATATATATATATATATATGTATATATACGAGTATGTATATACGTTAAGAGAAAGAATCGGGGAATAAAAGGACGTAGATGGAAAACAAGGAAGAAGAGAGAGATAGAAAGAGAGGAAGAGGAAGAGGGAGAGATACGAGCCAGATTACGTGCAACGAGTCTGTCGTTTTCTCTTAATTTCGAGACAGACCGCAGTACGATATCGACTACTTCAATTCGGGTGTACGGTACGACTGCGAGGGACCGAGAGACGAGCGAGTATAGCACGAGCGAAAGAGGTAGAAAGTCAGAGCAAAAGAAAGAGAATGTGAGCAATGGACGGATAGACGGGGATAAACCAGAGCGAGGGGGTGGAAAGGGGGTGCGCGCGGCTCGGCGCTTCCCGGCGCGTCGCTTGTAAGAGGAAGGAAGAGGAGCACACGTATGCGAGAGAAGTACATGTAACCCGACCGTGGAAGGTTGGAAGGGTCGGTGGTGAATCGAGAGAGTCTGTATAGAAGGAACAGTACGAAGAGAGAGAGAGAGAGAGAGAGGAGGGAAGAGGAGAAGGAGGGAAAGAGAGTGACGGGCGGGAGAATCGGGAGGAAGCGGGTGCAGCACCAATACTCACGAGAAGTATCCGCTACACGAGTGCACACCAACTTTTCGGCAACGAGGGATGAGTCGGGAAGAGGAGGGAGGGATGGCCGGTTTGGGGCGGTCGAAAACGGGTGTTGGGGAGGACGTAGACATGTAGCGCATACGCCGTCGCGACGGAGGCTGCGGCTACGCGGCGCCTACCACCATCTATAATCTCTATGCAGATATCGATTTTCCACCCTGTATTTCCTAAATTTATGCAAACTAGCAGCGCAGCACCCTTTCTACCCTACCGCTCGTCGCTCACATTGTCACCTTTTCCGGCTCGTTAGCCGGAATACAGCGTGTGCGCGACTTTGCAGATTTCGTTTCACAATGCACTCTACATCGCCGGTAATTCTCCGTTGTTTGTTTCGAGAAAAATAACAATCGATTGTCCCTCCCGCGCGTCTGCTCTTTAAAAAATTATAGTTCCCGCAAAGTCTCTCTTTTTGTCAATTTTGTTAACAAATTAGTCAAACACACGCAACGATTTGCTTTGATCTTGAGTTTAGAGAAAGAAAGAAAGAGAGAGAGAGAGAGAGAAAGTTCGTATTTATCGTAGGGAATATAAGTCACACAATTCTCTTCCGGGCTCACGCGTGCGTTTCGATATTGTGTTTGCAACATTCTACGTAGAATCTGGGAATTGCCTATAAGGAAATCGCAGAGAGTCGCTTTGTTCGCGTCATAACGTAGTAACGTAAAGGATCGGCGGGATATACATGGCCGCCGGGAAGCTTGCCAAATTAATAAATATATTCCCAGTCTCTATACTCCACTCGGAATTTTCTTCCTTCTATTCCACGCGGGTCTGTGTACATACGTACACACCGCTGAATGATAACCTACCCTCTGAGATGATGCCAGTCCACGACCCCTCAAAGCGTCGCTTTGATTTTGCATAAAAATACGTTTCCTGCAGAGTTTCATCTCACACGTGTCGATAATGTTTTCTTACGTTTGAGAGAAATGGATGATTTTGTTTTTCTTCTTGCTCGTTCTGTTTTTCGTTCATTCGTTGCTTTGTTTCCGTTGTTTAGTTGTCGCGTCTCGCCGGCAAAAAAAAAAAAAAAAAAAAATCTTATTCTAAGCTTCTAATCTTAACTAGGTGCAAACTTTTTAATTTCTTCGCGTCGTCGGCGGCTTTCCGCTACACTTGACCACGCACACAGCACGCACGCAACGGCAACATTTTCATTCTGCGCATGCACCATTAGAAGAACAGTCGGGATTGAGTGGAAAGTTTAGAATAGTGGGTTTGCCCGGTTTAAATTAAGATTTAAGGGATTTGTGCGTTCCGTGTGTGATTGGTAATGCAAACCGGTCTCGTTCAAACCGTTAAGTTGTCACACAATGCAGTCGATGCTCGATTTCTGCGTTGACCGAAAGCAGTAACGCACAATTTTAAACGGCGCAATTTAGAAGCCCAACAGAATATCGAAAACACATTGATTTAGAAAATGCTTTTTTTTTTTTTCCAGTATCGCTAGATGATCTCTCTTAAAGAACAAAACCTTTTTGTTCAAACACGAAGAAAAGAAGAGAAGATGACCTTTATGTTACAACAAAAATATTTAGATGCGACATTGATTTATTGTATAAATTTTAGTTTCATTCGCGAGGCAAGGGTGAAAACGCGAAGAACACAAAAAAGAACCCGAGAAAAAATGTTCTGCATTTCTAGATAAATTCGATATCAAGGGAGAAGTTTATACAATTATCTTGACATATCGTACATGTAATTGTATATAAAACAATAGATAAGATTTGTCCGTGTGTGTGAAAAACTTTTGTTTTTTTTCGGAAAGGGATGGAGGATCGTGTGAAATTGTGCAACAAGCACGGGCAAATAAATCCGCCGTCGAATGAGCTGCCGCTCCTTGAAGATAGCGCGTACGCATGTCACGGTATACGCGCTCTCGGTACAATTCCCGTGAACACGGTTCTCCTTCGCATTCGGCATACTTGATATCGAGCATACGCAGAATGCACCGTAAGCGCGCGCGACGCGCTTTCTCCGGAGCAAAACCCGCGAACGCACTCTCTTATCCGTCGCTTTTATTCGCGAGTGCGCGAACGTGCCTGACATTTTATTTCCACAGAAATGTTTTAAGAACGTCAATGCCTGACACTCGCACGTCACACACACATACACACACACACACATTACTTTTTAACTACTTATACTACTCTTTTCTCCTCACCGTTGATAGTCATTACGGTAAACGCGCGCCCGCGAATAAATCGCTACTGTGCGTTGCGCCGTTGATTGTGTACGTGCTTGTATAAAGTTGATAATAATTGTATTCTTGCGCGCAATACTTGGATTCATATTTAATTTTATTAAAAGTAAAATATAATAAATAGATTAGATTAAAAAATATTAAAATATTAATAATAAAATTAAATATTAATAAGCGTAGAAATACAAATTATTATTGTTATCATTAATTTTATTGACAGTTTTTCATTATCACATATATTTGCTTAGATCAATGATGTATTTGTGTAAACTCACTTGCGCAAGAAACGCGTTTCTCGCACCGTCGTGGAATTTTATCGCGCAGAACGACACGTAAATAATTAATTAGCTTCGTTCGACATTATTTCCGCGCGAAACGTCGTGTTGACGATGAGGTACTGTTTTGATGAAGTGAGAAGAACTTTGCGCGAAACGCGTTGGAGATCTCTCCCTCGAGTTGTGCGAGGCGCGCAGTACGGATGTACGTGCGCAGCAAAACGGGCTAGGCGAGATAGATCGCGCACACAGTACACTCCGATGCATTCCACGCACTTTCAATGCATTTCTCAGGGATTTTATGCATGCGTGTTATTTGCTATTCCGAGTGTGACGAGGGTCGCACGCGTGCGCTGCATATCGCTCGCCGAAAGATGCGCCTCTCTTCGAGATTGTCGCTAGTCGCTATTCTCGCGCTCGGGAAAGGGTAAGAGGGGAAAGCGTGCAAACTTTACAAACTCGACGAAATTTTTCGCCGCCGCTCGGGTTGCTGAACTACTTTTTAGCTACGAATAAATTATATATAGAGTCAAACGGCACGTTCCCAAATTATATCCGAATTTCATGGAACAAACCTTCGAGAATTCGGTTTAATCAGTAACACATCGCCGTTAAATTCGCACAAGTAGTAGTTTGTTATCGCGGGATTGTGAAATTACACGTGTTACATCATAATAGAGATTGATCGATGTTATATACTAGCGGATAATTTTCCTTTCTCCAGAACGAGAAGTTGGAAGTAAAACAGAAATGGGCCTCGCGGCTTCTTGGAAAGTTACGGAAGGATATCACGCAAGAATACCGGGAGGACTTTGTACTGAGTATCACGGGAAAGAGACCAGCGATGTGTGTTCTAAGTAATCCCGATCAAAAGGGAAAGATGCGCCGAATCGATTGTCTTCGGCAAGCGGACAAGGTACGTTTGGTCGTCGAATTTTTTTACGCATGCTTTGATGTTGGAAAAATAGATTTTTCCTTGTAAATTTAAACAAAAAAAATCAAATAGCACAGCAAACGTGACTTCCGACTCAGAACGTTTTTACATTTTCCTGTAACAGGTATGGAGGTTGGACCTAGTTATGGTGATCCTTTTTAAAGCAATTCCATTGGAATCGACGGACGGAGAACGGCTAGAGAAGACTGCGGAATGCGCGCAGCCGGGCCTCTGCGTCAATCCTTATCACATCAACGTTTCCGTCCGGGAACTAGATCTCTATCTCGCCAATTTTATCACGAGTCACGGTAAGATACAGATCACAGTTCGATTATAATTGCGCGACTGCGAATTCGGAGAAACGTTGATTTTGGAATAAACATCAGTGCTCGAATGCGCTTTTGTTTTTCATCCGAGACGTAGTCGAGTCGGGAAAGCGCGAGAACATCAGCGCGCATCAATGAATATTTATATTATCTGCACATTGCGCAAACATCTATTTTTAAAAATGTCGCACGATCTCCGAAACGAAGGGAAGAAGATCGCTTGGTCGATCTACGCGTCTGTATATTTCCCGTCGCGAACTGACCTTTCTTCTATGGTTCCCATGCTGCGCTCCAAATATTTGCACGATATTTGTGCGATATAATATCCGCGTACGAGCCAACGTGTCTACGACTGTTCCGTATATTATTGCATATATATTATTACACGCACACAAAACACTATATATGCGTGTCTCTTTTGTGTGTCTGCGCGTCGATGCGAGCGCGGTGTGCCGAATGAACATGTAGAGAAAATGTGCACGCAAGCGCGTGACCATGCTTGCCGCTGTATGCTCGCTCTATAAATAAATAGGCAACGGACATCTTTAGCGAGCTCACAGAGCTTCGCTTATACGTTGATTTTCTTTCATGCCACTGAAAATACCTGAATATTTTTGTACCTGTGAAGAGGAATCGTTGCGTGTCATTTCAATTGATTTTCGAGTGGCGGAGATGCAGCGATATACTCCTCGTTTCCGTATTTCAAACAGATGTCAAGTGTGTACGTAATCACACGTATAAATTTCTCAATTAAACGTTAAAGTTTTATTTAACAAGGTTCTATTTTTAAAAAATTGAAGAACGATGACATTAACGTTTTCATTATAGTTCCTCTTTAATATTTCATTTAATAAAAAAACTGCTTTTTTGTAACGCGTCTCAGTAGATTACGCAACTTTGAAAACAGTTTGAGAATTTCTGTCTTACCTTCTTTTACTTGACACAGCAGTGATTAACAGATTTGAACGCTAGAAAAAAAGTGTTTTAAAATAATATGCAATACATATGACAGAGAGAAAGAGAAATAAAGAGAAAGAGAAAGAGAGGAAGAGAGGGAAGGAGGGAGAGAGACACGACACGTCTGTATATAGAGAGAAGCGCAAAAATATATTTGTCATGCGTACGCAACAACGAATATATTTAATTTGTTTTTATATTAGTTTCTTCTTATTTATCTGTTATTTTTGCAAACACACACACACAATCGCAATAAAATTTTATTTCTGAATCGGTATGGAAAGCAATTCTCTCTATCTGCTCCTCTTGATCATCAAGAAATCGCTGTACATTCCGGACCCTCGAGTATTTCGGTGATACGTTGCGTAATGAGATTTGCGTAAAACGCGATGGTATAAAACGCCGTGCAACAGAGAGAGAGAGAGTGTGTGAAAATACTAAGCTTTTTGTCAACAATGACGAATAATTTTGCGTAGGATTTCGTTCTGCGTGTTTTCCTCGCGGAGAACTCAAGATGTTCCAAAAAATTATAAATTCTCAAAACGTTAAACAAATTTATCTGTCTTATTTATTAATTTGTCGTACGTTTTTTTTCTGTCGTACAGAAGTTCTAAATGGTATCTGCAACGCCAACAAGGAGGAGGACAGACGACGAAAAGGTAATCTCTCACGCTTTTTTTTTTTTTTTTTTTTTTTTTTTTTTTTTTGTACGCTAGCACATTTATTTTTATATTCTCGCTGTAAAGCCAATCTGTTCAATTAATCACTAAAATTTCTCCTCCCCACATTTATACATTTGCACGTAGTACATTTGAACTCGTGTGTGGAGTTCGCCGAGGCGAACAGATATTAAATATTGTTCGCTGGGTTTTGTTCCCAGGTACAGGATACCACGAACTATATAACGGTGTTATCTGCAATGACACGATTCTTGCGACAGGTGTCTTCAGCTCCAAAGAGCTCTGGATGCTTTCAAAAGGTACGACGCTGCGTTTCTCACAGATATATACATATATATATTCGAATTTTCTCTATTAATTGCATGCAGTGATTAGTCTCGCGCGACACGCGTTTGTTATATCCGACGAAAATTCTGCTGCGATTCGGCTTAAATATTCGCGAGTCAACGTTAGATATCTTTCATCTTCCTTCTCCGTGGATGCTTTCGAAAGGTGACGAACAGTGCGAGAGACCTTTTGAAAGGATCCTGATAGCTACGAACGTTCGTATGTTTCTTCCTGAATTGTATGATCGCTGTTAATATCTGTATAAAGAATTATGATAATAACTGTATATCTCAAGGTAAGATCAATGGCAATGCGCCTTATGTGCTACACAGCGTCGGGCCGTTACCCTTTTGGAAAGGCCATACGTGAGTTCTCGGTGTGTGGACTCATCATTGGCAATCTCAATAATAACAAACGGTTCAAAATGGCAATACGCCATTTGTCAGAAATCAAACGGTGGTACAATTGGTTGCGTTACTTATGTTTTTTTTCCGCTTCGATTAAATTTTTGCCGATCGGTTTATCTTGTCGTTGTCACAGTTTTACTTTGCGCAGTGTCATCAAAATTTTTTTTCACGTAAGATTTCGCGAGATTAGCTGAGAAAATCCCGCTTTGTCCACGCGCGCGAGAGAGAGTTTCCGCTCATCGGAAACAGACGTCGCAAGAGAATTTTAATCTCTTCTAGTATTTTTATTATTTTATTTTATTTTATTTTTTTTTTTTTGTTCGCACGGAAGCGCCATTTTCGTGATTGTGCGATCGAGAGGAGTGCATCGAGAACGAATGGCACACATACGTACGCGCAAGTAGCTGCTAATGTGTGTCTGGTTTCAGCGTCCATACTGCATGACCTCAGCGACATGCAGCCTCAAATAAACGCGATCAAAATAGAGCACCCGCCGTACTACTGCAGCAGCTACACCCCTCCATCCGCAGCCACGACCGCGGATCACGTTCAGCCGGCGGCTAGCTTCAGTGAGTTTCAAAATCTGCCTTTGCCCTTATTTTTAGTAGACAGAGTCGGGGTCGAACGGTAACCGCGTCGTCCGTGTCCGAAGCTTGCTTAAACTAGTTCACGTCAGCGGAAAGGACGCGGATTTCAAATGTGGAAATTACACTTGTCCGATCTGTAGACATGTTCTTCTGTGTTCAGCTGATAAAAAAAATCGGTGCAAAGCAAATCTCCATTCGATCGCTTTATAATTATTTTATCTTGTTACTTTATGAATTCTTGTTTTATCAATTCTTCGAGCGCGTAAATTTTTTTTTTTTTTTTGACGTGTGAATGTCAAGTTTTGGAGAAAGACACACTTCCCACGCGAGTAATGATACCGGGCAAAAAATTCTTTACATTCTATCACGGTATCGATTGAAATCATGCGGCAAGAGACAGCGAACGGTGTCAATTGCCAAGGAGATGAACAAAATTTACAGTCAAAATAAAACGACCACTTTCACAAAAGAGTGCGATATAAACAGAAAAAAAATTCCAGCAATAAACTCAACCACTGGATCATTGCCAACTATATTCTCATGATTCGCCTTTCTTTTTACCGCGCATACGGGTATCTCTTTGTATTAAAACGGAGAGCGTGCGCGATCGATCGCACATATAAGCATTCTTAACGTAGTAATGTGTCGTAAGAAATTCCGACGACTGTCTTTCTCATATAACGGGGACTATAAATTGAACGATTTACAAAAATTGTGTTTGTACGCGCAGGCCCACCACCGGTTCATCAACTGATAAGGAACGATAAGACTGAAAAGCCGCCGACAGTCTCGGTTTCAAACGCGCCTACGTTCTCGTCGGTTCTCAGGCCAGAAGACGGACATCGTGGAATAGAATCGCCGCATTCGCAAACGGGTATGTATTTACTCGATAGTGTTTTCGGATACTTACTACGTGTCTACATACAACTCATGATATAATGCGAATTACTCAACTCTGACTCCTTATCTGACGACTTGCATGACGACAAGGGAGGAAATCAGACAACATTCGTATATACTTCGAACTACTGTGGAGATCTCTGAATAATCTGTTTTACAATCGCATTAACAAAGAAAAAAAAAAAAAAGATGACACGTTCTGTTGTTTCAACTAGATTTCTTTTAGATCGAACGCCGCTGTGTCGAAAGAACGTTTCTCTTTAATAATTGATACCTTACGAAGTCAGAAGTCGGTGAGATATATGCACGTCAGTTATTAGTATTTTTATGTTCGACAATAAGGAAATACGCGTAAACGTTTCTTGCAAATTGTGCAATTAAAAGAAAACAACTGTTTTGTTTCTTGTAAAGCAAATTTATCGAATTAGAAAAAATACTGAGAAAATATTTCGCTTCAGCTGTCAGAATCGTTTCACGTATATTTTCTTGTTTCGGATATTATAAGATAATTTAGAAGAATTTTGAAAAAAAAAAAAAAAAAAAAACTATTACGATCTACAGTAATCATTGTATCATTTTAACGCAGCCAATGTTTGTGAAGGGGAGGGAAAAGGGAAGGAAAACTGCTTATAGAGCTAAAAGTTCGCGCGTATATTAAGAGGAGGATATTGCTTTTCTTGGTAAAAATGTAAAAAAATAACGTGTGCAGCACGTTGTTTTTTTCCGTAAAAAGATTGATTGATTTCTTCATATCAAAAACATTTTTAAGATGAGTTACACCAAAATGTCTTTGTGTACAATCTGGCGCATTAATGATGCACTCACGATGCGTTTACATTTAAGTTATACTCTTTGATAAATACTTGGTAAATATTTTATCTGAATATATAAGAAAATTGCGTAACATGACCAAAAAAAAAAATCATTTTTCCAAATTATGACTGGTCTAAAAGTCACTTTAAGCAAAACCGTATAGGAAGCAGTTTTAATGTTTATTGTTTTGTAATATTGTGTAAGAAAGAGATTGAAACAAATCATCACGTGTTTTAAAACGCACGTCGTAAACGAGGACGCATTGAACATTATTAATGCATCCGATTGTACCGTTAAATAGTGACACCTTTTATCAAGATATCTTACGCTGTGTGACCTCATATAAGACACGACTCTTGATTTCTTTATTTTTCTTTCTCACTTTCTTTCCTATTCCCATCTTTCTCTTTCTCCACCTCTTTCTCTTTTTCTCTCTCCCTTTGTCCGTCTCTCTCTCTCTCTCTCTCTCATTCTCTCGCGTGCGTGCACGGCTCTAAATTGCATGTTTGGTGACCAGTAATTTTAACTAGTTAACCAACCATGAATCTAATAATTTGGATTTTTATCAAGTTAACCATGCTTTCAAAGCGATCGGTGCGCTTCGTACGTTAAGTATGGGATTAAAATTAATATATCATCAATAAATAATTGTTGCATGTGTCTCTATCATATTGAGAAGAGATAAGCGATAGGTTACACGTTATAATCTGTCAGTAGATATTTGCATTACTTTTTCTTGACGCGCCTTTATCCTGAAAAAATCAATTACTTTTTAATGAGTTAAACTTTATCTCCCTTTTTTTTTTTTATCTATTCTCAGGAAAAACTGAGATTCTCTTTTTTCAATTAAAAAAACAATGATTCACGACACACACTTCTGTGTTACCTTTTGGAATCTCTGCTTGGAATGACTTTATTTGAATAGTTTCGATACTTCTCGTGCGCGATTAATTTAAATTAAATCCACTAATGTGTGCATATCGAATAAACAAATCGACGCAAAATATTGTACGACAATAGAACACATTCTGCAGCATACTTCAAAATAATATATTTACACGAAGACACATCTCACACACTCACATACACATATACGTTTTTTACAAAAAGTAATCAGGAAAGAAAACAACTAAACCACTACAACAGAGTGATGTTTCTGTAATACAGCATGTACTCGGAAAGGAAATGTGCTAAAATACTTGGCGTATATAAATATATTTACCTCGCAGCTATTTAGTCAACTTTTGTGTGTTATAATATTATGTAAAAAAAAAAAAAACAAAAAAAACAAAAAAAACGTAAGCAGCAAGTGTCCGTCGCAATGCGTAACCGACTTAGTAACACTTGATTGAATTACGTTAATCTATTATCGTATCAGTTGCGAGCAATTGTCGCGTTTTATCTTTCCACCACACCGAGACGAGACAGATTTATTAGTTCTGTTGACAGTTTTTAGGTCTGCCGGGTCTATAGAATAATCTGTTAAAACGCTATCCACAATCTACCTACCAATCAACGACTGTGTTAATGACTCGCGTTAAAAATGACGCGTCATGTCTGTTTCAGTCTGACCCTGAGTGTAGAGAGAAGCTCGCTAACTCGACTAAAAGGTACTTTGTGACTGGTTATTGACTGTTGTCTTTTTCTCTCTCTATTTCTCTCTATCTCTCTATCTCTCTTTCTATATGTATATGTATATGTATACACACACTCGTACGCACGCGACTGTTTATTATTATTATTATTATTATTATTGTACGTGCATATATATACACACAAACACATACACACATACACACACACAATGCGGGATAATTATTTGTTGATTGCATCGCAAAAGAGAATTAGGTGGTTGTGTCCTGCATTTGTTTCTCAGAATCAATTCTGTAAGCACGGCATTTGATGTACATATTGTTCCTTTCGAATACAAAACCAAACATTTTTCTCTTTCAGCATCGAACGACACATTAATAATAATAAGTTTGTTTCTTATGTCGATTTCTAATCCAATTAATTAATTCTGGATAACAAATAATTACCTCATCCACGCAGATGTGTACATATGGAGATATACCGTTGGGAATATTTATTATATATGTTCATTTCGAGTAATTGATACATAAATTTTACACGTGGACGCGCGCGCGTACATACAAAGAAACAATAAAAATTACCAGAGTAGGACCCCGAGACAAATATCCGACGATCTGTGTTGTGGATTGGTAGGTGTGTCTGTATTCACATAGTCGTAATTGCTACAAATATTTTTTTGTGTAATTAGATTGTCGATTATATCGGCGCGCTCGATTGAAAACGAAAGTTCCCGGTTCTCAGGTGACACGTTTGAAGATTGTGTTCTTGCTTATCGCGTTTTACAAGACTGAAACTCGTTCACAACAACATTCCGCTCTTTACACATTCTGTCTGTACATATGAACAAAAGAGAATTATTATATTTATTCGAATTTACTTCTCTCTATAAAAATTTTTCTGTGAAAGTATCTCTCTCTCTCTCTCTCTCTCTCTCTCTCGCAACATACAACTTTTCATGCACTCGACGCACATATCACTTGTTCTCCATTCTCTTTACGAGTAAAAAAACAAAATTTTCTTTTTTCTCGTGCTACTTCTTGTTACTTTGCTTCCTTTTTATTCTTTCTCGCTACACGATTCAATTTTCTCCTGTTAGATTTTCGTAAAGCAATAAAACTATACGAAATGTGCCTGCGTATTTTTATTCCCTCCCCCCCGAAAAAAACACGAGATATATTAATTAATATACGGAAATTCTCTCATTGAAGATGTTAACCGTATCGTACGTGCGTTCAATATCAAAATTAATTTGCAAAGGACACAATGTTCTCAAATAACAGGCACGTCTTGTATGTTTTACGGTATATATATATATATATCATCGTAGAATTTTGACTTTGTTGCATTGTCGTTAATTGCAAGACAGATGTCAGAATACATAGAATTATCAGAACCACACGATCCTGATCCATTCTTTATTTGCAATGCCATATATAATTAGTCCATGTATCCAATGTTACACCGAGACACTTTCGACGAACTGCCCGAGAAAAAAAAAACCAGATCCTGCATGCACGGACAAGTTCATTATCCGACTGTGAATAATTACATGTAATTGCATTATGAGATCGAGACGATCTCTCACACGATTGTGTACAATTTATTCGCACAGATATAGAATTTGTCCGTGTATGAAGGACTTTTTTTTTTCCCCGGGTGTGCATATAGGAAACAGGATACAATATAGAAAAAAGAGAAAAGAGCGTGTGTGTGACATAACAGAAAGGGTGAAATAGGAATAAGGAGAGAAGAAGGAGCCACATCGTTTCGTTGATTTTTTTAAATAATAATAACACACAGGAAAGAGTCAGAGAATACATGTATGTTTTCTTTAAAAAAACGAGACTTTAGAAATGGTTATATTTGATGAAACGAAAAAAAAAAAAAAAAAACAACCTCACATGTATATTAATTCAAGACCCTTTGTTTATCAGGCAAATCTTCCTTAGAGCGAGAAATCCGCCTGACGTCTGATTGCGACATGGTAAAACGCTTGCGCTCACGGTCGCAAGGATATAATGTCATGTTAGCGCTAAATAATGACCAATATATATATATGTGTATTAGATCGGTGTTGCATCTTCTCATACATTTGTGTTTCTTTATCTATATATACATATACATGTGTATCTCCGCCTGCAGCTATGTGCACGGTCGTTGGTGCGATACTCTTTTTATTAATTGTCTTGAGCTCTCCGAGATTCGATCTCGTTTTCCAAGTTTTTTTGTCTCGTTTTTTTTTTTTTTTTTTTTTTTCATTTTTTTCTTTAATTTTCCACGCATACATGTTCGACTCGCGCGCGCGAGAGTTTTCACATCGCACATACATGCAGCAATGTATATGTGTGCGAAAGATAGCGCGAAAATTGTTGATATATGTTGCGTTGTGTGCGAATGAAGAACGGAAAAGAACAGAGTTCCGGTAGTGCTGAGAAACCCAAACTCTGAAGCGTGTACATACATACGTGTGACTCTCTTCAACTCGGTGCAAATTGAATATATAATATTATATAGTGTGACACCCTCCCCCTTTAAAATATCAAGTAGCACGTCCCCGCCGAATTTAACGACACGTTACATATCCTTTTTCCAGTTTAATGATTTTGCGACTTATCGGATCAGTCTTGCTTGCAGAGCCGTTATTCACCGCGTGCAGCACGTGCTATGTACGGCGAACGTTTCACTCGCTGGCGGCTTGGAAATGATTCAGTAGTATGATTGAGACTAGCCCGACCTAGTCAGATCTACGCTTTGTACTTGAGCGAACTTGAGTCATGTCGAGTAATCATGTTGCGACTTTCCTCTCATCTCGCCGATTAGACTCCACACGCTCGTCCCGTGTGTACTCTTTCTCATTCCGGATAACGTGATCCCGACTGAGAATGAAAGATCAAACAAGGGGATTGCGGAGTAAAAAAAAAGAATAAATCCGCTAAGTGATATTGTTCAGCCAAAATGTACAAAAAAAAGTCAGTGTTGCACATGTATAAAGAGTACCGACTTAACAGTGTAATAGTCTCCCGTTCACTTTATATATATATATATATATAGTATATATATATGTCTATATATATATATACACACGGTATATTTTTATCATCTATGTTGTATGTATTGTCATATTTGCATAATGGTTCTCTTTACACCCACTTTTTCGCCTGTCCGTCTGACCGATCTGCCTGTTAACGGCCGTCTTATTCGAGTTGAACTTAAAATCGAGAGAGAATTCGAGATTAAAAGATTAAAAACAAAAAAAAATTCTCCTTTTTTTTACATTCTCTTCCCGATTAACTTTTGTCTAACAGTTGAAAAAGGGTTTGATCGTTTGTGTATCATGTTAGTAAAGGCAGATTTATAGTGGTTGGAAACGGGTGGATAAACAGACGGACGGCCTTTCTTGCTAAATGCGTAGTACGGTCTAGCAAGCTAGTTGTTGCTGTCTGTCTGTCTGTCTGTCTTTTTTTTTTTTTTTTTTTTTTTTTTGGTTGGTCTTTATTTAACAACCCCCGTTTACCCAGTTTTTAAGAAACTCGATGATACAGTCTCGACGCTACTCGACGATCATAAAAATGTAAGAGTTGAAAGAGAAAGACACACAAAATAACGACGAGCGGTCTTTCAAACTTATTTCCTTTTGCATAAATTTTTCTTGTAAGTTCTTATAAATAAATAATAACAATTTAATTAATTTTTTGTTATGCGAAATTTTGACAACTTATATTAAATTGAAAAAATTGGCTCCACTTATTGACAGATTTTTTAAAAAAAAGCTAAAAATTTCATCTAGTCGATCAAAAATGATATTTGCGATTTCTTGTCATGGCTAATCATTAAAGTCTGACCAATCGATCGAGCTACAAACAAGACTGTGTCTATCATCTCTAAGCGTGCACTCTCTTATTAATTTAGTTCCATTTCTCTCACACTCGATATATATTATTTCCATACTCACTGTCACACGGCCAATGCTCTGGTTATGCTGGATGTATTAATTGACTTATACTTAATTGATTAACATTCAATTTCATGTCGAATATAATTATATAATTGAACTTTTATGCCCTTTCTCTCCGTACGGTACTTATATACCTACACTATATTGTCGTTGCGATGTTGGTGTTGTTGTTAATTATATAAATATATATCTATATATATCTATAATTCTACTCATTGTATTGATGTTGATGTTGTTGTTAATTTGATGTTTTTGATGTGTTGTTTAGTCGTTGTTATCTTGCTGTTTGTTTGATGTTTGCACTAATGTTGTTGCACTCTCTGTGTGTCCTGTGTACACACTTACATACGTACATGTATATATATCTCTTACGTCACGTATTTTATTATATATATGCGTACACACGTATAAATTATCTACGTACAAAATAAATTGTGTACGCCGAGATCCAAAACAAATTTTTACGCCGTCTCCACACACACACACACACACGCCGCCAAGTGTGCAATTAAAATTCGCACATGTCAATTGAATTTTTATCTATCAACGCTGTTCTATTCTCGCGAATCTAATTTTCACGCGTTGATTGCACGCACAATTCCATTGATTGAGACGCAGTCGAGAGAAATGTCGTGTAACGTCTTACATAACGTAATTGTGATCTCTTCTCTTCAAGAATTTGCTCGCAATTGTTCGAAAGTATTGCGGAGGCAAATATTGCGATAAATAAAATTGCCGAGCTCTTACAACCAGCTGTTTTTTACCTATTGCATACGCAATCTATTTTGATTCACGTTGTGTGTTTATAATAAGAATGTATTTTTTTTTTATAATATATAATATATAAAACGTGTATTTCATCCAGTCGGTTTTCACGCTTGGAATGCATCATCTATTGCATACGTATATGTGTATGTATGTATATCGATGAATATCTATATATATATATATATATGTTTGTGTATAGTGTTCCAGAACTAGCGTACCTTCTTTCGTTTATAAATTTTTCGACGAATCGATATTTGTGCTTTTAGTGAAATTAAAGAAAAAAACTTGATTTTTTTTTTTTTTAAATTAAGAGAACGTTTGTGATTCAATGGCTCCAAAGGTACGTACGGAAATGAAAATTTGACACGATAATTTCTTCGCGAAAGAAACATTCCTCAAGGCGAAACGATTTTCGATTCATCGAAGAATCTGTAAATTTGAAAGAAACTGCAACAGTTCCGGGACCATAGTTCGTTATATACCCACGGTATATAAGCATCAAGATTCTATCGGTTCTTTGTGCGTCACTAAAAAACCACCCCCCTAACAAGCTCATGGTAACAACGACTTTTCTGTACTTATCTAACTAAACTAGATATCAATCTTTCTGTGTATCGATATTCTGTGCGTGTGTATTGGTTACGAAACTGGGCTAAGCTATGGGAAGGAGAGGTTCATATTTACGCTCGCTCTCTCAATGTGTATTTATCTATAATAATGGATATATATAAATATATATGTATGTATACACATGTAAAGTTACATCTACAGCTTATCTCACTTTCGTGATTTGATTTGAATCTTTACGCGTACATATTTATATAAGCGTTCCAGTGCGATTTATTATCACACCTTAGAGATTAACACGTCTATTCGTTAAGCTAAGCTAGATATTAGTCATGTCTGATCAATAAAATTGCAGAATAAGTCTCGTTTATGCAAAAAAAAAAAAAAATGAAGTTAAAATAATTAAAAAACAAAAGCGTGAAATAAAAGAAAGGTTTCTTGATATATTTTTTAAATGGGAGGGATATTTATACGAATCGTAATTTCTCTTGAAAGAAAAGGAGATGTAAAATATAGGGGAGGCAAACGTTTCGTCCAGTTTCGACAAGAAAGAGAAAAACATTAAATATCGAACAAGACTTTCTTTTGGTCGCGAAGGTAAGAAAAGAGCCAGCGGTTAAGTTAAGGGGGTGGTTCGCCGTGACTTGGAGATCGTTAATCAGACCAGATGATCATGAGGGATTGTGTTTCAGGATTACATTCACCTCATGAAGGACTAACCGGTGGTTCCGGTCAAAGTATGTCTGGACTCGCTTATTACCAGCCAGAACATCCCGGCTCTACGGGGGTGGTAAAGTATCCGGAAAACGGACACGACACACTTTCGGATTTTGTGACGTTTGTCTGCCAAGAGGCCGAGAACACTCAGCAACTATCCCAGGTAGTTTATATGTCACTCGGATCTTTGCCTTCGGATGGGGCCCGTCGCGGGGGAGAAGAGTCGTTTCTACCAGTGACGTTCGAAATCTCCGTCACTTTTAACAGACTGCCGTTCTCTTTCAGACACAACTAACCGGATCGCGCACCGGCATACAAAAGTTTCCACAGTATTATCCAAGTTCGATGTTGCCACCACCACCCCCTGCTCCGATGGCCAGACCGGTGGCGATAATTCGATCAACAGGCGAGCTAGCAGCGACAACCGCCAGTTCTCCACCGACGTCCTCCACATCACCGACGGATCCAGCCGAGCTCGGTCCTAACCAGGAACAGATGACCGCAGCGGCGGCGGTCGGTCTCGTTGGTTCCGCCTGCCAGAATTCTGTCGAACCCGCTGGACGGAAGAGTCCCGCCAGAATTCTCGTTACACCGCACACGAGCAGAGAATACACGTTCGCTCACTTTCATTCACAACCCGGACAGGTTAGCTTTGTTGTCCGATTCCTTCTTCTTTTCTTTCGATTTGATTTGATTTTGGACATGTTAGAGCAAGTTATGTTTACTTTTCTAGCAAATCTTCACGTATCCGACCATTAGCTCGATGTCAGGCGTAATTTCGCCGACTAATCTGTCTTTGTTTTCGTCTCCTGTCTCCGTTACGAGACCGGTCGCTACTCAAAGGTCAGTCTCGAATGTTCCGCCACGTTGGAATACCGCACCGTTTATTAATTTGGAAGACGACTACAACATGATCGCGCCGATCATTGCTGGAACCACCAGCGAGACACCAGCTGCGATGGATGAAGGTGAGAAGCTAAATCTTCATATCTTTGAACAATGTTGAATTGTCGACGAGAAAAGTTTTATCTTTTTTCTCGTGCAAAATTAAAATTTCTCTTTTCTTTTCCTCAGAACGATATTTTCACCCAGTGCACACGAGTGGCGTGGTGGACAAAAATGGCAGTGGTAATCTAATAGGAAATGAACTCGGCGTGAACACAGATCCTGCGTCCCATCATCATCAACAACAACAACATCAGCAGCAACATCAACAACAACAACAGCAGCAGCAGCAGCAGCAACAACACCAGCAACAACACCAACCACAGCCCCAGCCACAACAACAACAGCAACCATCTTCGCAACAGCAGCAGCAAGTAATGGGAGACAAATCCGGCGGACCGAAATCTCCTCCGTGACAGTGGAGTCTGAAAACGGAGAGTCTCTCGAGACTCGCGAACTCGCCGCGTTTGTCGGGATCGGTACTCAGCATCACGTGTAACAATGATTATTCGGAAACCAAGACCGAAACCGAATTCGGGAGTGAGCGCCAGGCAGCCATGCCTCGTATTCAATTACGTGATTTAAACTTACGGAGAATAGAATACTTAAGAGTTCGATCTTAATTAACATATTACGAAGCAATAATATAAGAGAAAACGCTTTCCGAGATACGTAGGTAATCGAGGAAGGAGCAGAAGTCCGTTGATTCATATTTATTGAAGTAAAAATTGATATTACACGAGGTTTCATATTATGACTATAGCCAAGTACATAGTTTTTCTATATAGCACGGTTATATCGCGGTAGAGAATTTATGCGACGCTCAGAATAGCCGTTAAGGTAACGTCGTGCATGCCTTATCCTGCTCGAGAACAGATAATTGTCGACACACGGTGCTGTACAACAAAACGGAAATCTAGGATCTAAGGTATTTAGATAAAATACGTATATAATTTCAAGCAAAGTTACTTAACGTAGTCGAACGCAATGTAATTAATACGTAATGTATTAATATTACCTGGTCTGTTACCAACTACGCAAAACTGCGTTTGTATCGATCAGATACACACGATCTAGAATGATCTGAAATTTCGTTTTTTCTCTGTTTTTGTCTTTTTCCTGTTTCTTTTTTTTCTCTCTTCCTCTCTCTCTCTTTCTCTCTACCTATCTATCTTTCTATCTATCTATCTCATTATTTTTTTCACTATCTTAAAATACAAGCAAAAGTTAATTGAATTTTCTCATCTACATCACAATCCTTTCGAGGTTTGCAGTTATAGTTGTAGCAATATTCTTCTTCCTAGTGTATTATAATACAAAAAGATTCGTTATTTTCGTAGTAAACTTTTCGTATATGTTAAGTGAAGAGATATATACGTAAACGTGTTTTCTTTTTAATAAATGCAAAATCGTAATATCTTGTACAAATAATTCTTAGCCAATATATGTAACCGACGGCAATAATGATAACGAACAAGCAAGACAGTTGCTTCAAGCACATAAGAAAAGTGGTAAAATAATTCTCTCCTCATCGTCCTACGAAAAGTTTTTCGGAAGATCCGCGTTTCTTATTGCAACCGGTGTTTTTTTACATCTTATATATCGACGTTTGTTTCTTTGCTGAGAGAAAAATTTATTCTTTCATACTTATTCCAAGTCACGTTGGATTTTTGAAGTATACAAGTTTATAAAACGTATTTGTATTAAATATAGAATCGTGAATTTAGATTTACGTAGCGCATTGAAGCTGAATTACGATTTTATTCGTATATAAAATTTTAAATTTTGAATCGAACAAGAGCGCGTGTAAAATTTGTTATCTTATGTATTGCAGAGAGATATGTATATATAAATATATAATTTGTTAGATGTGTACATGGCTTGGCGACACGTGTATTAGGTCATACATTGAATAATTGTGACATGTATGTAATTTTTTGTGCCAACGAATCAGCATATGTGTACGCCATTCTTTTTTAGCGATGTCATTGATGAATTACACATATTCATGAAACAAAACAACGCGCGAGAGAAAAACTTTTTTAAAATGATAGCAAACTATTTCATTTTAATGATAGAGATCTGTCAAATGCAGATTTGCATAATTGCGAACAAGAGATTTGCGATAATAAAAAAGTAGCGTCATTGCGTAACGCTCAGGTTAACGTTAATATTAGGAAAACAAAAAACTAGTGAGAACTAGTCATCCGAGGCTTCTAATTAGAAACGGATAATTAGAGATGGATAACTAATACGGTTTATCGGATAAACTTTAAGCGCTTAATTATTTAAATATATTATTGAGATGTTATATATATTATATTATAAAGGTAATATATATATATATATATATAGAAAGTAGTCTTGCGTGAACAAACATCCAAGTATGATTACGCTGAACAAAGTTCGAACTTTGTACAAAGTTTTTCACCAACAATATATTTAAATTATTGCTACAAGGGATTACACTGCTACTTCGAACTTATTTCAAGCACATAATCGCGGTTGAATTATATATATAGAATTTATATAATTTCGTTTATTTATCTTATTTGCTCGCAAGCAAAACACTTCTTATAAATTCGTAAAAGATCAGATCTCTCAAAAAGAAAGTGTCTTTTAATTTCTCTTTTATGTGTGCGAATAAAATGCTGATAGATATTTTTAGACGCTTCGTTATCATCCGTAACCGCAAGAACGTAGATAGTGAGAATATTTGATTTACACAAAAAGAATTTACAAAAATGTATTATCTATGTAACAAAAAAATAATCATTTGTTTCTTGACTTCTTTGTTTTTTCAACGTTTAAAATTTCCGCAAATATATTTATTGGCGGTGGGGAGAGAAAAATCAAGCTTTAAAACATTGTTTCTCAAACAAGAAATATTGAAGGAGAATTTTTGCGTTCGAAAATATCAGCAAAATACTTAACTAAGTCAAAAGTCATAACATCTTACTTTGTCTTCAAATTGATTTTGTCATACTTGACGTACAGCATTATGTTTTATTTCCAAAAACACATGGACATTGTGTCGCGTAAGATAGACTTATATAAACACGAAACACTTGTTAATGCAGTTACAATAAATAACTTCATTTCTCTATCCTCTGTGTGTCAATCACTAGTTAATCTTATTTATTACACATCGCTACTGTTAAGAGAAATCTAAAGTGAACAAAAACAATTTGCTTTCAAGATCATTTGTCCGTCAGAATAAAAAAGACATTTACTTGCACATAGAAGTCGGTTCGATGATAATGATAGTAGATATGCAAATAATAATAATAAAAACTAAAACCAATATTTTTAAGAGAGAGAGAAATGTTTTGCAACCGCTTATGTTATACATGAGAAATAAAATTATAATTTTAAATTGAGTTATAATCATTTTAATTATTATGGTTTCTTTTTAACTTACTTATATATTAGTAATATATATTATTGAAATTATTACACAATTGTTTTAATTATTACACATATTACTACCGCAGCTGTTACTGCTATTAATAATATTCCTACTACTATTACTATTAAAACTACTATTACTACTACTACTACTACTATTATTACATTTCCTATTTCTACACAACTACTACTAATATTTAATACTACACTACTACTATCGCTCTGCTACGATTTGTATTAACATCACTATCACTACTACTATTAAGATTACGGCTATTATTACTTCTACTGTATTGCTACCACTAATATTACTACGACTACTACTATTTTTACCGCTATTGCTACTACAATTATTACTACAGCGACTATTATTAACACTATTATATTATACCACTACCACAAATACCGCTATACTAATATTACTACATTATTATTACTAATACTAATGTTATTACGGCTACGTTGCTATAATTAAACATTGATTATTAGTTAATATTTATTTAAATATTATTACGATAACTAGTAATGTGCTATATATCCTTGCGCTATTATCGGAATCTACCACTGTTATTAACACTATTGCCACCATTATTACTAGTATTATTACCGTTTACAGTTACTATTATAATATTATACTATTATTACTACCGCTATTACAATTACTACTACAACTACTACTACTATTGTTATTATTATCGCACATCGTCATCGCCAACTATTGCAATTGCATTCATGCATCTGTCACATTATATTCATATTACCATTGTTATTCTGTTAAAACTATTATTAATTGCTAATATTATTGTAATTAGTGGTGTTATTTCTATTGCAGCTATATTGTTAATAATGTAAGTATTATTTCTGTTATCGTATGTGTCATCACTATTACCACCGCCTTTGATACATCGTCGTAACTGTTAACGTCGTAATTTTCTCTTATCTTATGCTACTATTTTTCATCGTCCAATTCTTTTCAACGTCACACATTGCCACAAGCACAGAATATTATTGTTATTTGTGTTAAGATATTTTCTGAGACACATTAATTAGTGAATTAAAACTAATAGATATATTAAAAGTAAATTCAACTTACTTGAAATCAAAAACTTGCAAATGTGACGTTTCGACATTACAGCACGTTATATGCGATTATATACGAAGATAGTAGCATTGATAAACTCTCTTATACTCTGCACATTGGTTTAAAAACTATGAAGAAATCTTTCTGTTTTAAAATTACTCTCTATATAACACAACGAAAAAAATTTCTAAAAGTTTGAATACGTGACATATATTTCTGGACATTGCGCACAATTATATATACATATAATAGGGTGGTTCGGGATATATGTACATTGCGACAGCTTCCAAAATGCGAGGAAAGATATGTCTGTTTAATGTTTCTTACATTGAAACATAATTAATTTTAAATTCAATTAATTATAAAACATACTGTTAATTTTATAAAAGAAATTCGTAATTTTCTATAGACAAATGTAAAATAATCTTCTTTTTACAGTCATTTTACACAATTTGTGCACACATTTTAATAACAAAATCACAATGTATAACTTGATATAAATTTATATATATACATATTTATATATATAAATTGAGATTGAAAAGTAAATCAAATATTGTACGTCGCTAGTTTTTAATTTTGTGTTTTTGCAACATTAATTTATCGCGTTGTTGTACAAATATTGCGATTCTAAGATAATTTTTGTATATGTGAGGAATTTATCTATATTTTAATCTTAGTAATTTAATTTTAGCAGATTTTTAAAAAAAAGCATTGTGATACACGACGTGATACCAATGCCACAATGTAGTGGTGTACCGTTTCCAAAGCACGAAAAAAGAATAGGATAGTGTGCCAACTGTTACAAGTACTCTAAGCTTAGATGTTAGACACGCGCCAAATACGGTCGTGTGAAAGAGAGTACACGAGAGAGATGCGATTTACATAAAAAAAAAAAAAAATCCGTTAATGATAAAAACTGGATCTATAATGTGATATGCAACAATTGTACGAGTAGTTAAATATATAAGTTAATTAATGATGCAACAAATACACGAAATGTAACTAGTGTGCTTGGAAGGAAGCAACGTCTCGAAAGAGAAATAGATATTACAATGTATTTAAACAACACACACGCACACACACATAAGGAGATTTAAATGTAACTTAAATTTTTCATAATTTTTGTCAGATCTTTTTATTGGCATTGTTTTTTTTTAAGGGAGAGATCAGTCATTTATTTCTTTATATTCACTGTTTGTGCGCGAGAAATATTATTTGCGGCTTTCGACAGATTTAAGAACGATTAGAATATTTTGTGAAGCATATACAAAAATGCCTTAAAAAACCGAACGTGCATTAAAAATTGTTTATACTTCGGACTATACTTCGGCTTTTTTAATGAAAAAGAATAAAAAGTAAAAAAAAATGCATATTTCTGTTTATATTACTTATATACATATTTATATTTTTTTTGTAAAAAAAAAAAAAAAAGAAACGCAGTCTCCTGTTCCAACGTGCCTGTGGATACAACACGTTTATCTCCACGTGTACGATAAATTTATAAATTTATACTCTATAAAATACCGCGCAAACTTTTGATTTTGTCAAATTGTATGATGTAAACGCTAGAAATTTTGTGGAAATGATAATATAATAACGAGGATAAATGCATAGAAAATAGTTGGTGTCTCCAGTAAAACTGAACAACTAAAATTTAAGTCGGGTGCGAATGTGTGTGCGTTATCCCGAGCCACTCGTTCATTACAAGAAAGAATGCGAATTACCTTGAGATTTAGAACGAACCGTTTTTTCCATAAAACGAATCGTGAAACATGCTTGAAGAGAAAATGTAAACTAAAGAACAGAAGCGACAATAGAAATACAGATTTGAATATTTTCAATAAAAAAAACGACCGCTGCTTTAAAAAAATTTATAAATACTGAAACAAGTTCCAAAAAGAAATAGAACAGAATAAATTCTTTGTTCATTATCATATTCGAGAGAATAAAATACTTGATAAATAGTCAGTAATTAATTAAGTAGTTTAATTATCTACTTATTAATCAAACGCATACACGTACGTCGAAAACAAAAAATATAATAATGTAATTAAATATTTAAGAGATGCATATTTCTAGTATATTAAGAAATACAAAGCTAAAATATGAGACAAGGAAAGGAAAAAATTATTCGATTTCGATACACGAAACATATCGAAATCGAATAATAACAAATTAAGATTAAAAATTGTTTTCAAAGAGCTATTGGCATTCTCTCTAACATAAGCTGTTCAATACTGACTTATTTACTCACAATTAGGATAATGAAACAAAGAAAAAAATATAAAAGTGGTTATTCTAAGATGCGTTTGCTTAAGAAACCACACGAGACCACATGGTCACTGAAGGGTGAAAAACCCTGTAAGAATATGAAATTTATTAATTATTCAAGTCGATTTAAAACAGACAAATTCAAAACTATACAAGGGAAGTAAAAACAATAAGAATATATGAGAGACTATAATGATAAAGGCTGTATGTCTACTTGTCATTTATTAAATAGCATCAAAACAATTGTATTTATGAAACTGCAATGTAGAGAGGAATATAAAACAATTTGAAAAAAGCATAGGTACATCGAGAGAAATAAAAACGTAGGATAAAACGAAATCGCACAACACCAAGCGTCTCGATAACGTGCTTGTTTCATTTTGTTGAGTTTGCTGATAATAGACAATTTTCTATGCGAAATATAATGTGTATTGTTAAGACAAGATGCGAAGTTAAAAGTAAAAATACATATATAAGAACGTAAAGTATAAGATTTATATAATTTAGATTTACAATACAAAAACAATATCTGTACAAATGTCGGTAGGAGTGAATACCGAAATGTTTTTGTGTGAAGTTTATAAATAACCGAAAGCACGAGAAAGAGAACGAGAAAGCAATGAAATTACGAACTTCACACATTTGATGTATGTGTGTGTTCACTCGTACCTTGCTCGTTAACCACGTGCGTGACTGAACTCCGCGACAGACATGGCGTATAACCGAGAAAAAGTAGTATTTTTAATTTTATTTATTTCTGGAAAAAGACACAAAGTGCTTCGTGTAATCTCAAATACACACACACACACACACACGTATATATTTACACACATGTGTTAGTTGAAAGAGAGAGAGAGAGAGAAATAGTTTACAAAATTCATCAAAGTTCATTTTGCACTCTTATCTTTCATTTAAATCGTACAAGAAAACTGTGTTACATTACAATCGCTCTTGCACAGGAAACAATTTTTATTTTTTAAAACTATGACATGTAAGAAGGCAATAAAACATTATGTGATTATTAACATTATCATTTGTTGATTCGAATATTGTTATCTCTTCACGTGTTTGTTTTTTTTCTATTACACGTCAAATTTCTATTCTTATGTTAAACTTTTCTATCTTTATTCGATATTCGTAATAGCTACAACCGTAACGTGATCACTACGTGTGTAAAGACGTTCGCTATACCTTAATTTCTTCGGAGCAATCGTTTCTTCATTAAGAATATATTTACAAAAACAATTTTTGTCTTTGTTTTTACGAACGATGTTCACATTATATATCAGGGATTAGAATAATACGCGTATAATTAGCATAATACGCTTTTTTACATAGGAGAAAAAGAGCGATAAAAAAAAACATAAAAAAAAATAAAAATAAAAAAAATGTGTGCGTCGAAGAAATTGCGTGTGCGTGAGAGAAAAAGCTTGCGTAATGTATATTGAGCCAAATGTGCGCGGAGAGAAAATTGAAAGAAAAAACGCTCACGGTGGTGATAGTGATGTATAAACGCTAAAAAAAAAAAAAACAAACAAACAAAAACCAGAGACTATTGCGGTACACAAAAACTCTCTCTCAAAAAAAGCCTCGCGAGGTAAACTATTTTTCCTTTAAAGGAAAACGAAACAAGAGGCAGAAGAAAACGAAAAAGAGAGTTTTAATGTTAATACTAATGGTAATAGCGCCGGAAAATATTCTTCCGGCAACTCGCGTAAAAGATAAGGGATTAAGAGGTTTCTTCGTGACCTCGCTGCGCCAATTATGCGTTGTGTCCATACAAAATACTGTCTTATATATTATATACATAATTAATATATTATGTATTAAATATCCGACAATATTGATTATTAAAATTCTTGATACTATAAAAAAAAAATATTCCGCTTTTTAATTCTCTGCGTAAAACAGGATACTCTTGTGTGCGTTTTACATCTCGTATATTAAAATTCAAGTGACAAAGTGAATATGTAAACATTTCTCGCGCAATTAATTAATTAATAAAAGAACGAGTACGTGCCGCGATGTATAGCAGAGTAATCGGTCAAATTTTCAATGCGTCCGAGTGCCACAACTGCGGGGGATTGATCGTATATATACTTAGCGGCAGCTTCCCGTACTGCATTAGCTGTGATCTCCTGTAAGTAAGTTGAAAACACAGTTACGTGTATTGTTTTGCACAAAACACAATAATTATTACGGCTTGTGATTTATAATATGCACGTACAAAACCGAAGCTTACTTCATACGTCGCGAGTCTCTCCTTCATGGGTTTGTAACAATTACGTAAATAGAGACAATTGACTATGTCCAGAAAACGATCGACCGGATCGTTCAACTTGACGAGTTCGTGAAATTTGCATTTATTTACAGCACGTTTCACTTCCGCGTCAGTAATTGTCGTGCACAATCTTCTCCATTCGCTCAATAACATGTCGACCATGGTCTGTATATACGAATGTTGCATGTGTGTTTGTTATTTTATCCTTTTAAAATCTCAATTGATATATTTATTATCAATATACATACGTACGTCAAGTTTTAGTTTGTCGCAAACGAAATAGCAACCCCATATGCTATTGCACGCGTAATCCATAATGAAAGATTTGTACAAATGACATGTGTTCGCATTAAATGCACTGTGCGCGAGATACGGCGCGTTATGATTCGCCCCGCCTGTGCAAAAACAGAATCTCTCGATAAAAGTAGCAGATACACACGGAGATTTAATCTTTTCTTTAAATAGAATAGCAGAAGACACTGTTTTTTTTTTCAATTCTATTTTCATCAAAAAGAATACGTTTTCTAATTACCATACGTCATATCCCACGAGCCCACAATTTCCTTAGCTACTTCAAAAGCATATCGATCTTTGCATTGATCGCGAGAGAAGGTTGGTCCTTCAAATCCTATAGCTACGTATCCTAAATCTTCGTCGTCATCTCTCAGTCGTAAATCAGCACCTGACAAACGTAAACACACGTGTGTACTAATCCTGATGGTCAAAACAAACAATTTGTCGTCAAAAAAGCTATTGCATCGAATTTGCTGCATGTTTTTACACAAAAGTTTCTAGTAAATTATAATTTTTACCTGAAAAACGTAATTGCTTCAAATTTAAACACTTTGAGTACGATTTCAATTCGCAATCGTATGTTTCCTGTGGATAATTCTTAACAATATGTTTGCACACTAGAGTTTGTAATTCTTCTGAGGAGAGCGCACCAGAGCTAATCAATGTGATGAAATGCGGCATGAACACACGCTTTCTGAAGCATGTTAAACTGCTTGTCTCAAAATTTCTGCGTGCATCATTAACGCGTCAGTGATAAAATAACAAAATTATATTCAAACAAAAAGATATAAAGAGGAAAATTATTATTATTTCATAAATACTTGATTACGTGACTTTCGGGAAATACGCTTTTGGCGAGTGCTGTATCTTGATACGCGATACTAGAAAGATAATCCATTGCCACTCGTTCTGGATCACAGTCGATTTTAATGAGTTCATTGAGAATCCGAGATTTCGCCAAGTTAACGTCCGTATTACCTCAAGTAATAATCAATTTACAATAAAAGAGTTTCAAATAATTTTGTAAATGAAGAATTAACAATATATATGTGAGTACAAACATGTAACACCGTTTATAGCGACGTCGATCAGCAACTCCGCGAGTTTTCCGGCATTCTGAGAAGGCGCTGTCCCATAAAATACAAACATATCTCGCATTGCGTTAGCTGTTACAGTACCGCCTATTTCCTGCAATTCTTGTTCGATTTGTAGTGGACTTCTTTGCGTTCCTCTCTATTATTATTTATTTAGTCATTAGTTCGATTTATATACACATATATTCCTACTCTTAATATAAAAGTTTGAAAACTAAATATTACAAATAAATATTCGTGTTATATTCTTTATAAATATACTATTTGTAAGATATAAATTTTCTTTATACTGTTTAGTATTTACTTGAAATAACAAGTGCTCCAAAAATAATGCGCTACCGCGTTCATCCGGCTTTTCAAACATTGTGCCTGCTGGCAGAAGGCATCCAATGGTGGTAACAAACGATTCTCTTTTATATTCGGAAACTAAATGCATGCCATTAATCACGTTGCATTCCATTTTGCCCTCAGATATTTCAAACGATGTGCCGCCGCAAGACTCAGATGTCTTTGTGGTTGTACCGTTGCAATTCCCATGATTGTATTTGCGCAATTCTGGTTTTTTCTAAAGAATGAGATACATATAGATCTTGTCAAATTAGAAATGCATAAGTAAATATTTCATTTGTATGATAATTCTTACAGTACAAAAGTTATGTTTTGGCGCAACGTAAAACCTTCTCAAGATAAACATTTCTACGATAAATATATTGCAAATCTATTATATGTATTAAACGTATACCTTAAACAATTGACAGATACATCAAAGAGTAATATTTCCACGGATGCGCATGTATTTATTGGTAAACTTGCGAACTGTCAAATGCAGTAATAATATACTCGCGTAATTTCTTTTTGACAATGACAATTAGTTTTTTTCTCGTTGTCCGTGACCGTTGGCGAACCTGCCAACAGTCAATGTTTGGCCAATCAGAAAGTTTCTTCAAGTTCTTCTGAGACGACAGAATGTGGACGAACGTCTTCTTTTAATTCTAACTAAAATGATTTTTTTCGCGAAATTTTTAATAACAATTACATTTTTATAACTATTGAAATTTTGTTATCCCAATTTTACAGTAAAAGCTCTAAGGTCTTTGTATGCAAAATTTCATTCATTTTCGATGATTAATGTAAGAGATATAAACATTTTTCGCTGAATATTTAAGCGAGAACGTCGGCCGCTACGCCGAGAAAATCGGGCTAAATTTCAAATCTATTACCAGGATCACAGAAAGTGAAAGGAGCTCTACTATCAGGAGAGGTAGAAATAGCAAAGAGGTTCACCGATTCAGTCGGTAAATTAGATGTATTAGGAGAGATATAAATTAAAGTAAGTGGCACTAAATGTCTGTCATGTCGGTAATTTCTAGTCGGTAAATTCAACTTTCGTAGCAGGATCGCAGAAAGTAACAAGAGCTTTACCAGGAAAGAGGTGAACTGACTCGGCCGATAATTTAGACGTATTAGGAGAGGTATAAAGATAAAGTAAGTGGCACTAAGTTTCTGTTATGTCGGTAATTTCTAGTCGGTAAATTCAACTTTCGTAGCAGGATCGCAGAAAGTAACAAGAGCTTTACCAGGAGAGAGGTGAACTGACTCGGCCGATAATTTAGACGTATTAGGAGAGGTATAAAGGTAAAGTAAGTGGCACTAAGTGTGTCCGTCGGTAATATTTATCGATAAATTCTAGCGGAAAAATTCAACTTTAATACCAGGATCGCAGAAAGTGGCAGGAGCTTTGCTATTAGCGGAGAAGTGAACTAAGCCGGTAACTTATAATATTCCGATTTAGCGAAGATTTAAATCAAAAAATTAAAAATATAATTAAAATATAATTCAGTTCAAATTGACCGCTCTCAGGCATCTTTCTGATAGTAACCACGATGTAAGAATACAAGATGCATCATCCCCGAGATGCGCAGTGTTTGACCAATCAGAGAGTTGCACCAGGTATGAAAAGATGAAGAAGCGCAACAGATAAGGTTAGGTTATGTGTTGTCATCGGGGACTTGTGCGATCATGGCCGTTCTCAGGCGTCTCTCTGTTTTATGGTGACTTTGTCCTTCGGGATGTAACCTAACCTACAACGGCTACAACATGGATTTCTGACTATTTACGGACTATTTGTTTCTCGAGTTTTTACTACAAGTGAGACAGGAATGTGAGGTAACGTCTTCTTGTTTTTTTTTTTTTCTAATTCTCCGCTATCAGTTCTGCTGATTGATCATGTGATTTTACGTGAAACTTTGTATTTGACTTTTTAGCTATTGTTGCTTGCTGACGCAGGATTCCGTAAAGTGTTACATGTGAGAGTTTCATATAAAATTACATGATTGTTTGTTTATATTCGTGTTTGTTATTGAATTTCAATTCAATGTGTTATCAGGGATAACCGAGTACAAGATAAAGTAGCCGTATCTACGGAAGAACGACTCTGGTATTGTCAACTGTCACACGATGGGAACCTACAACAAGAAGGTTGCCTATTTCTACAATCCGGAGGTGGGCAATTTCCATTACGGACCCGGCCATCCTATGAAGCCCCATCGTCTGTCTGTCATTCACAGTTTGGTGCTGAACTACGGTCTCCACAAGAAGATGCAAATTTACCGGCCGTACCGTGCTAGCACTCACGACATGTGTCGCTTCCACTCCGAAGATTATGTCGAGTTCCTGCAACGCGTCACGCCACAGAATTTGCAGGGATACACCAAGTACCTGACTCATTTCAATGTGGGAGACGACTGTCCTGTCTTCGACGGGCTCTTTGATTTCTGCTCCATGTATACCGGTGCCTCGCTCGATGGCGCGACCAAACTCAATAACAATTGCTGCGACATCGCTGTCAACTGGAGCGGCGGTTTACATCACGCCAAGAAGTTCGAGGCATCCGGTTTTTGTTACATCAACGACATCGTCATAGCTATATTGGAATTGCTCAAATACCGCGCCAGAGTACTGTACATTGACATAGACGTGCATCACGGGGACGGCGTGCAGGAAGCCTTCTATCTCACCGATCGCGTCATGACCGTGTCCTTTCACAAGTACGGCAATTACTTTTTCCCTGGCACAGGTGACATGTATGAAATCGGTGCCGAGAGCGGACGGTACTATTCCGTCAACGTGCCCTTGAAGGAAGGAATCGACGATGCGTCCTACATACAGATCTTCAAACCTGTCATATCTCATGTCATGGAATTCTTTCAACCGACAGCTATAGTTCTTCAATGCGGTGCGGATTCTCTCGCCAACGATCGACTAGGTTGTTTCAGTCTGAGCACCAAGGGACACGGCGAATGCGTCAAATTCGTCAGGGATCTCAACGTGCCCTTGCTCACTGTTGGTGGCGGCGGTTATACGTTACGTAATGTCGCCAGATGCTGGACTTACGAGACGTCTCTTCTCGTCGACGAACAGATCAGCAACGAGTTGCCCTATACGGAATACTTGGAATATTTCGCGCCTGACTTTACTCTTCATCCCGAGGTCGTCACAAGACAGGACAATGCTAACAGTAAGCAGTATCTCGAGGCGATTACAAGACACGTGTGCGACAATCTCAAGATGATTCAGCATTCGCCGAGCGTTCAGATGCAAGACGTTCCGTGTGACGCGTTGCCACCCGAGGAGGAGAGACAACCAGAACCGGACCCGGACTCCCGTCAAAATCCGCAGGACACCGACAAGATTGTCGAGCCACCGAACGAGTATTATTCCGGCGACAAGGATCAGGACAAGATGGACGTGAACGAATCGTGATGAAAGAGGATCTTTTAAAAATTATTACACACTTCCTTGTTCCGTTACACTTTTTTTTTTAAGTGTGCGGGATACACGAATTATGTTACGAGTTACGGAACTGAGAAGCATGTGCTCGAACTGTAAAAAATAAAAACTAGATAATGTTTCCTACAACAGAAAAAAAAGGTAATTACCAATATCATATATTTGTATAATATTTAACTTTAACGCGATATGACGCGAATGTGTAAATACATGAGAATCATGCGATTTCCTTTTTTTTTTTTTTTTCAATTTTACAATACTGATAAAATATATTTTTTTTACCACTGTAATATACACTTTAATAAATAAATTAACGTATCAACATATCTTTCCTTGTTTATTCTTACCACATACTTATTGCGAGATAGAATGAGAAAAGGAAGATGACGGCGTTGATGTGAATCATCGTGCTGCTTGTTAAAATTTATTTCTTAATTGTGAAAAACTTAATATCTTAAATATTCATTAGGCGAATTTATTGTTTTACATCAGACAGCGATATATCTATATATCTATATATAGTCTACATAATGATACAACAACGACGAGAGATGTGTGAGGACGATATTTTATATATAATATATATATGTATAGCGACAATAGTGTAATACAGTAATACCAATAACGCAGTATAACATTTATGTATCTGTCTCGGGGCTATCTTGCTATATCACAGAGAAAACTCAACCTCTCTCTTTCCTCTCTCTCTCTCTCTCTCTCTCCGCTCTCGGCAGGCGAGCGACTAAATGCGACTGATTTTAATAAATTAGATCTCTTAAATTAAGGCGCTTTGTTCTGTACATTTGTATCTTAAAACACTACGAAAAAGTTTCTCGAAAAATAATACCTGTACAAAAATACTCGCGAAGAACGCAAATATTTATTTATTCTTTTTTTTCTTCTTAATTCGCAATCACTCTTCTTTGTGAAAACAGCGCGAAAAACTACGGGATGCGGAGTCGATGTGCGTGTGCATGCTCTCTTCGCGCACACACCGCTAAACTTTGTACGCGATTAACGAACTTTCGCTTTGCAAAAGACTGCGGTTATTTCTTTTATAGCTTTCTATAAATTTTCGTTTCGAGACAAAAAAGTTTCTACGCGAAGCAGCCAACATACATGAGTGTGTGTGTATGTGTGTTAAGTATATGTATAATTTTCAGTCTCATAGTAACAACAATTCCATTTGGTGTTGAATCTTCTAATGAAGTCTCTCTGCGTATATATCTAACAATTAAATTAGGAAATAATCATTTCGGATGTTCTTGCTGCGTGTCTCTCTTCGTCTTATACAACTTGCTTGACTAGATGCTGTTGTTGTTCTTCTACGTCTTCTGTTTTGTTCGCGATTTCAAGAGCATTCGATGAACGGACTACACAGTAGGACGTGCTTTAGTTTTTCACCGACGATACGATCAGTGGGGACGGTATGTGATTTAGTTACGTTTCGAAATGCTTGTAAATACTTGTCACGTACGTCATGACTTGCTGCCAATCGGGTCGCTCCAGTTGACACATTTCCCCGATGTTCTGTGACATAGAGTTTTCGTTAACTTAATTTGAACAATTGCGTTGTTATAACGATTGTCGAAGGATAACAACAATTTACTGACTTACCAGAGTAGTGGATATGCCAACGCTCTCGGCGGCAGCGAAGGCGATCGAGAAGTTTCGCCGTTTTTCGACCGGCGTCAACGTATCGTACGGTATTTTGTGTGGCATGTAGGAATGAAGAATCGCGCACAGCGCCAAGCCGTCGTTCCACGAACTGCTGAAGTTCGTTATATCGATATTTCTATATCCTATTGTCTTATTTTGACACCACTTGAGCAAAGCGTTGCGCTTGGATCCGCCGTTCTTCACCAAACCGCACAGAGGATCCTTGCGTTCCGACAGATCGGTCACGCTGTTCCGTCGCACGAAGTCAATCGCCTTGGCGTTCAGAGCGCTCGGGTCTAACAGCTCGCCCGGACTCAGAACGACGGGTGTCGACTTAGTCTCTGCGCGTCCAACAATGAAAACATGCTATTATGTGGAGATAGGAGGGGAAGAGATTGCTGCCTAAAATGCGTGTTCATCTTCGTGCGTGATATTTTTGTGTCTGTACCTAAATTTATTTTCTGTCTGTCGGAAACATTATCCAAGCCGAAACAGTTTTTTTTCACGTTATTAATTTGAATCAGATTTGTATATGTTATCGATGTAATTTTAACATTGACTGAAAAATAATTACCCGACACCGGTTTCTTCGCGATCGACGACTGCGTCTTATTGTTGTTCGTCGAATTTGCCGTGCAGATCAGATTGTTTATTTGTTGTTGGTCCCTCAGTGGAGCCTTCAACGACATAATGTCCGTTGTCCCGATCGAATTCAGAGACGATGTGGAACTGCTACGACTGCCGGGTCCTAAGCGCGACAATCTTATTTGTATTTTTGTTTTGTTATCTAAGTATATAAATACATGAAAAAGAATAAAATAACGTGTATATACATATATGTATATACACGTACCAGGATCGAATGCCTATTTACCAGCTTTAGCTTGTTTCGTGGCATTCTCGATACTCTCAATCAAACACTTCACGGAAAGTCTCGAGTCCTGACGCGAGATGTTGGCCTTTCTACGAGCGGCGATCTCCTGCTGCACGCTCGTTAACACGGATTGTTGCGTTTCCGTGGGTGTGCTGGCTGGTCTCGAAGTTGGTTGTTGTTTCTGGTTGGCTGAAGAATTTCCACATAAATGATCACATTAACTAGTTATGAAGTAGCGTTGCAAAATTTCCAAAGAGGAGAGAGAACAAAAGAGTAACAAAAGCGTTATATAAGCCAACATTTGGTGCGATCGTGCATAGATAAAAGACAACAGACAATCGGTAATTGAAGTACTCGAACAAATTTGAAAATCTGCTCACAACTTGGAAACAAGTTGCGCACGGATTAAAATTCGAAGTCGGAAAAAAAAGGAGAGAAAGAGGGAAAAAATAACAGAAACAAGCAAATGTAACGTAGCGTAGAGCTTACCGAGGTAGGAAGAACACATGAAAAAACATAAAAAAAGCCGATCAACAATTAACTATTGGGATACTCGGAGCACGAAGGACACACGATTTGTCAATGTGAAGCGCAACCTCGTAATAATTCTCTGGCCTAATCGGGAAATCGGGACGGACAATGGATCCAGCGGCTTTTGCGATACAAGCGGTGATCGAGTGGTTCCCACATTTTAACAGAGAGCGACTTACGCTCGAGAGAATCGCTTGTTTGCAACAAGCGCCGACCCGGCGCCATCCTCAATTCCACGTCTTCTACGATCGTTTCGAACTTTTCTCTCAACGACGACGTTCGACCCACTGACGGAGTTTCGTCTTTACGAACGGAGCTCGCGACACTTGGCGACGCTCTCGATTCATCGCTCGTCGAGGATGGAGCCGCCTCCTCGACTCGAGGAGAATCGTCCTCGCTAGCGGCTTGTAAACTATTCTGCAGGAATTTCATGCGATTCGATCGATTCGTCTCGCTCAACTTGGACCACGTCGATTGTTGATCCGTCTCTTGATTCGAATATCTCGACGACGCGAGCGACGGAGCAACCGAAATCGGATATTCCGATTTAGGCGAAACTCGACGCTCCGCCGGCCTTGGTGACAAAGGATACGACTTTCGTCTGTCTAACGAAGCGTTTGACGAAATTGCGGAACTGGAACTATTTACATTTCTCGCGAATCTCCGCGACTTCGTATCGACACTCTCGTTGGACGAGCCGAGTATCTCCGACTCTTTAAATGCGTTTTTTTCTTGATCACACTTCGTCACAGATTTAGCCGCGATTTCATCATCGTCGATGATAACCTGCTTCGCCGTCCACACCCAATCACTCCGCACTGTTTTTACTTCCGCATCTTTTAATGTAGACGAAGATTTATCGCATTTCGTCTCACGCGACTGTTCGTGTTTGTCTAACGATGTCGCGTTCAAGAGCGAGTCAACTATCTCGCGACGCGATTTTGATTCGCGCTTCTTCAAAAATCTCTGCTTTCGTTCTGCGCTGTTTTCTCTCGATGTCAAGGGCGGATCTGAGAGCGCTTTCACGTATCTCGAATTCTCGCGTTGCTTCGTCGTCGCGTCCGACGACTCGACGACGGTCTCGACGTCGATCAAAGTGGGTGGCGATTGACTCGTGCTCGGACTGCTGTAACTTCTCTGCAACAATTTCCCCATTTCCGGATCGACCTCGAACTTCAAATCGTTCATCACGCATTCCACGCCGGAAAATATGTAATCCCTCGGCACGAAGAACCGACTGTTGGAGATATCGATGCCGTAAGAATCGCCGTTGGCGTTTTGTATAGCGCGAATGTCCTTCAACAACGAACTCTTCGCCTCGTCCTTGCCCGACGTGCTCGCAACGGTGACGTACAGCTTCGGATAATCGTCCGCGATCGTTGGAAACACGTCGCTCGAATTGAAAACATTATCCGATTCGTTCGTGGACAGATAGAACTTGGAGGACTTGTTTTCCGACGATTTCGACTGTCTTGAATTTCGAGTCGCTGAATCTCGCTCGTCCGTTTCATCAGAGGCACGAAGTTCGATGCGAAAGTTGGGACAAAATTCGATCTCTTCGCCGGAAATCAATTTCTCGTCCAACGTGATGGCTTTTTTTTTAAGCGCCAAATCGCTGTTGTCCGCCAAATCGAGTTTCTTTTCGCTCGGAAAGACGACGACATTGACCATGTTTTCTCGATCGTCCATCGTCGTTTTCAACAAGCTGTTTCGCGATACGTGTTTTTTCGGATCGTAACGTCTTTTTAGAATCGTCCGACCACGCTTTAATATTACGCTCGCCGTTTTCAGCTTATTTGTTAGCTCGCCGTTAGTGGTATCGAACGCTTTGCAGCTATTCACTGCAGTGCTGTCTAGTACGCGGCCCGATTGAGGAAAATAGGAACGAAATGCGAAATTAATGCAAGTCTTTTTTTTTTTTTTTTTTTTTTTTTTTTTTTTTTTTATAGGACATATAAAAGATAAAATAATAAAAATAAAAATATTGCTTCTTCTCTACGGTATGTAATAATTGTATTTAGTTTTCATGCTATATATTTTTCTAGAAAAACAAAAATATTATGTGCTAGTATAAGACGATACTTTGTTTTATTTTTACACAACACGTGTGTTAAATTTCTTTCTCTCTCTCTCTCTCTCTCTCTCTCTCTCTTTCTCGTATCGCAATATATACTATCACATAACAGTTTCAGTTTGAAGTCAAGTTGATGATCGGTTCCGTTTCTTTACCTTTGTTCAACTTATCGAGCTGCGCCTCGAGCGCTCGGAGCTTGTCTCTTTGCGCCTTGTTTTCCATGACGACGCGTTCGAGCTCGCTCTGAGCCTCGGTCTTGAAGTCATTGGCGACTCGCACCGTCATCAGCAGATCGGTCTGAAATTGCTCCCATTCCGCGCTCTCGTCCTGCCTCAATTTACGTTCGTCGGCCAACGCGCACTCAAGCTCGTACAGACGAGTTTGCGCTTCCCGTTCCTTTCGTTGCGTCTCGCTCAGCGCGACCTTGAGCTCCCGCTTGTCTTCCAAGTGCCGTTGGCACTGCGCCTGCAATTCCGCCAGCGAGTCCCGGACGAGTTGTAGCTCTGTGCTCACAGATAGCCGCTCGTCCTTGAGTTGATTCAGTCTGTACTCCAAGTCATCTATGGCAGATTTTGCGTTGTTTTGAGCCACCTACAATATTATTTGCATAAAAAAACAATCCACTGTAATTTATCGTCAGCTTTTTTTATCGTCCAAAGCGAAACATACTTTATATTCTTCCTGAAGCTGCGAGTACTGATCTCTCCACCGATCGCGATCGCAGTGTGAACGTGCCAACTGTTCTTGCAACGCGGCCGCCTGCGTCTCAAGCGTGTCTTTCTCGCGTCTGGCCGCGTCCAGCAACTCGTCCGCCTTGCTCTTGTTCTCCGGTTGTCTCGACTGTTCCGTTTCTTCGATCTTTGCCCGAGCGTTCTCCAACAGAATTGCCAGCCTGCTGATCTCTATGCTGCGATTTGCAACTTCCTGCCGAGCTTCTGCCAATTCCTTATCGAGCTGCTTCCGCTCGACGATCGTGACGTTCATTGACGCTTCCAGCAACTCGACGCACTTCGCTAGACGTTGAGCTTCCGCCGCGCTAGCGTCAGCGGTCGCTCGCAAACTCTTCAGTTCGCAGGTCAGCTCCTCTTGCTTTTGGAGCAGAGCTTCTCGTTCCTCCTGCGCACTCTGTAATCATTCGAGCAATTAGTAATCGATTGATTCTGTCTGTATTGTGCGTTTGTGTAAGATTTTACTCACTTTTAAAAGATCCACCAGTTTCTGCTCTCTCTCTGTGTTGTAGCCTATGGACATCTCCTGTGGCTGCTCCTCTCTCAGGAGCAATCCTTGTAGAGTATCGACTTTGGATCGGGAATCTTCCAGCTTCTCCGTTTGGCGACATAGTGACTCCAAGAGGACACCTTTTTCCTCGGTTAACCTTTCGTTATCAGCTTGCAACTCCGTCACTTGCGCCTGCGTGCAAATTAATTTCACACGTGTGCTGTGTCTATCTCAATACGATCCAAGTGTCAAACATAAAACAAACCTGTAAGTCGCTCAATTCTTGAATGGTAGCTTGCAATTCTTCATTTGTGGAATAATGCGTTTCCTCCATTTGCAAGATTCTGTCTTGCAAACACGCCACCGAAACCTCTGATCTGATCGAGCTGGAGGAGTGCTTGTCCCAGTCCGGTGTCGTGCATTGAGCTCCCTCCTGAGGTGTGCTGACGTTAATCGCGGGACTTTCATCCTGAGGGATGGCGATGGAAGCCGGGGCGGAGTTGTGAAGCCTCGAAGCGTCCAGCAGCAGCTGTTGTTTCTCCGTGTCCGACAGCGGAGAATGAGCCACGTCCCTGAGACGAGCGCAAAGAACCTCGTTCTCTTCGGTAAGACGTTCCAGCTCCAAACTGTGCTGCTCCTGTGTGTCACGCAAGCAACAAACAAATCGAGCAAATCATTAGTCGATAACTTGCTACACATATTTTACACATAAGAGTTGATATATTAACTTGAATAAAAGTAGTTCTAGCATGTAAGCATTGTTGCATCAATCGTTCGACTGATACGTTTGCAACAATCGCGTATATTTGCGTCGCAATGTTTATACATCGTTATGTTTAAATAAAATAGCATTATTTTCATACAACATTCCGAACGAGAAGAGAAGTCACGTAACGGCGGCAGTAGGCAAACAATTCTCTAAAAAGCTCCCAAATACCATGTGAAACCATAACATTCGTCAGAACTCGCGAGCATTGAAACAAACAGATTGCTCGGGCGCGAGAATAAACGCGCTTCTCTCGTGATAAACGTAATTGTTGTCAAAAAGGGGTTGAAGGGAGAAGAAGAGCGGACGGCCAACCCGTGTTCGTGAGGTTAGAATCGAACGGAGCGAGCGAATGCTTCTTCCGACAAATCGGAGCACAGCACGGCGGCACGATATGAAAGAAACGTTTCGCGATGTTTGGATCTGACATGAAAACTTAAGCGGGGTTTACCGTTGGCGAGGACGAGAAGCAACGTTTTTTCATATCGGATTCGCTCGCTTTCCCCGGCGCTCTCTTTCTACGTAAACATCCCCGCCGAGCTCTACTACGCCGCCCTCTGGGTCCGTTTTCGAACACGCGTAAACCGACTCGCAGCATCGATGCGAACAACCAGTGCGAACAGCCGATTTAGCTTGCAAGTACAACTTCGTTATTTTCAACCGACAGAACGTTTAAGTACGTTAGAGTTTTCTCAGGCTAATTAAACTTCGTCATGTGTAGGTAAAAATATGTTTTTCCTAGTATATTTTACTTAAAGTCTATGTGAGTCACATGTGTGTGTGTGTGTGTGTGTGTGTGTGTGTGCATACATATGACTCACATAGGACTTTAAGAATTCCTATTGTTAAGATATTAAGTGCAAAACTGGCTTTCTTGTTTTTTTTTTTACACAATTTATGTTTAGCAATAATTAGATTTTCACAAAATGTTTCGAAAATAAAAAAATGTGCGATTGCGCGACTCTTCGTCTTCTCTGTTTTTCTCTCTCTTCCTCCTCCGCTTCTCTCTCTCTCCCTCTCTCTTTCTTTCTCTCTAATATTCTAACGGTTACGTCGGTTACGCGAGTCCCAGCAATGAAACCGGTATAATTTCCGCCGAGAGTTCAGATTCCGACGCTACAGCCAGAAAGTGACTTCTATGATTATTTATGGCGACAGAGAGATTTCATTGTACAACGTTGATGTTTTTACGTTAATTTTGAAAAGATTAAGTTTAACGGAAGTTAATTTTTTTTTTTTTTTTTCAGAGTACATTTCTGACAGCTGTGACAGAGATTAATAGCAGCAGAGCGACCTTTCTCCCGCCGGGAATAATTTCCAGAAGAGCTCTTTTGTGTGTTAGAAACTGCAAGAAAAATAATGGATTTTGTTTCAAGGTATGTCGCTGCGAAAGATTCTCTCGAGGAAGTTTTCGCAGTAACCGATGTATTCTTGGGAAGAAAACACACTTGTGTGTTCCACTTTTCTTTCCTACACGCAAATCTTTTCGTAAATCCTTGACATAAAAATTATTTGAGACCGAAACAAATTTAACACCGGCCATGTGTCCGAATGCAAAGTGTTAAAACGCTCTGTAGCTTTAAAAATCATATGTAATTTAACTTGATGAGAAAAGTAGCAGCGTGATCTCTTCCCAGATCGATCTATTTAAGCGCAATTTAGATGCAAAGAGAATATATTTTTACAGTCTCTCACACGGCGGTCGTCCTCGGCCATATGTTGCCTTCCTTGTACAGTCGTAAAAACACGAAAGGAGAGGGGCTGCGTAGGTATGCACGTGTACAGCAGTTAGGTATGCAAGAGGGGAAGGGAAGAATTAATAGAAGGCATCAACTGCGGATGAATCAGAGCGACATTTTGCGTCGCGATATATAATTCATTCATCGAGTGTGTTTTACGACGCATTTGTTCCAGCTTTGCATTAAACATCAACAACAGTTTTCACGTCAATAGTTTTAGCGTCAACGCTGATAAGTTCTGATTTATGTTGAAGAAGATATAAAGAGACGTACGATTAAAATTGATCAATACAGATATTTTCTTTAAAACCTCTACTTCTGTCATAAATTAAAAATCTCTAATAATAAAGGGATGATTTGTTTGATTTTTCGATAGTCGATCTCTTTCGGAAGCTTACCTTGAGGGCGACGAGTTCGGCGCGTAGCTCGCGCAAAGCCTGAGCGTCGGTGGCTGCGTCGCGCAAGTTGGCTTCGAGGCGTGCGCGATCCTTGCGCAAGACTTCAATCTCTCGTTCCAGCTCCTGCATCCTGGAGACCTTGGCCGGGCCCTTCGCCGGCGACGTTGCCTTGGTCCTGACCGGCTCCTTATTCGCCACGGAGCCGGCCCAGTTGTTTCCGACCGGCGAAACGTCGTTTTTCGCCTCCAGCGAGGAGGCGCTCGGCGCCGGGCGCAGCGATGCCGATTGCTGCTGCTGCGCCGATTGCTGATGACTGCTCGGCTGTCCTCTGCGAAACAGCGATTTGAACTTCATCATGGTCACTCGACTGTTCACTGCGGTTCTCAAATAATAATGTTTCTCGTTGACGAGACTGAAACTCAAGAGAGTTTCAGAGAAATGTTAAGCGGAAATAATTGTTTTTCCTTTGAAATGTCTAAGAATGCCTGGGATCTTTGTCATCAACGAACGACGACATCGTCGGCCGTTCCCGTTAGCGGGCACTTGGAACACTCGACCGAGAAGTGCGTCCGCATGACTGTCATCATCTTGTCGCACCTCCTTCTCCGGTTATAACTGATTGTACATAATCGTCGCTAGGTCACGAACGCGAATTATTGCCAACCTTGACGAACGGGCACTGATAAAAGAACTGTCTTTTGACTAGACACTCGGCAAAAGGATGAGAGATTGTTATGTTACGAAAAATTTGTTCTGGAGAATGAGAACAATTTTTTGCTGAAGTGGCGCCAGTTATCAGAGTTCTTTAAATAATATTTTATCTAAAAGAAATTGTCTTTTAAATAAATATATAAATTGTCTGTTACCGGTTTAAAAATACTAAAAAAAAACTTTCTCTGTTTTTTATCAGTTATATTTACGATTTATCACTTTTTTTATGCACAGTTGTTTACTTGAAATCCTCGAGATAAAGAGTAGTCAATCCGTATCTATGTGATTAATTTGTTTGATAGAAGTGTTCGATTTTAGAACACTATAAATTCTAACGCTTTTAATGCGCTCGAAAACACATAAAGCGTTTCTCGACCTGAATAACTTTATCAATATCTTAGTGTTTAAAACGCGATTACAAAACTTGCATCAAGAGAGCATTGACTTTTAAAATGTCAGTTTTAATGCATTTATCAGGAATATAATTAATTTTTAATAACTTCTTCAGCCATATGAGAGGAGAGAAAGATGTAATCACAAATATACAATTTGTGTCATAAAGACACATACAAACAACAAATTAAAAGTTCCATTTCTTGTCATAAACAGTCTCGAATTGATAGAATTTAAAACTCGATAGCTATTAAACTCTCATATTTCTCGCGCGAACTCTAATTCCGTCTTCAGGATGTGCTTCAGAAGCATATCTTCTTAAGCGCTCGGTCTCTTCGGCATGTTCAAAGCAAAACAACATCTCTTTGTAAACTTCACCGAGCAGATCATCCTTGTTTTAGATCACTGGGTCACTTTGCCAACAAAAACCTCCTTTTCTTATCTTTCTTTTTTCAGAATTCTTTGTGATGATCTTTGAGATTTTGTGAGATAGCGACGTTACGCGACATGGACGATCGGAGCCGCATCGTGTGGCTCGCGCTCGCCAAGGAATTCGAAGATTCGAAGCGAGTGGCCTCGAGCCACTTTCCTCGGCTCGCCGAGAGACCCTCGCTTTTTCTTTCTTTTTTTTCTTCTTCTTCTTCTTCTTCAGGGCGACGAGAAACGAGAAAGGCGCGTCAGCCTCGTTCGTCGCGCGACGACCACTTGTTGCTCTCCAATTCGATCAACGACCGAGGGTCCGTTCCGCCGAGCGGAAGGACGTCCAGGTGTCCTTGCGGTGGCGCGGTCCCCTCAAGGATCCCCAAGGACAATGATCTACGCGTCGAGAGTTGCCGAAGAAACGGGAATGAAATTTAACGAGGCTTTTTTCGAAATTTCGTTAAATAAAATGTCGGATAACGGAAGTGCAATCTTTCGTTTCGAAAATTATGTTCTCGAGCGAAATAACGTCCCCGATCAACTTGGGTTATCCATCCGCGACACGGTGCACGACACGACGGATACCGCACGACAGTGCATCGAATACTGAATACGTGAGTCGACAGTCGCCCTCTCTCCTTCTCTCGTGATTCTGCCCTGTCTCTTCCCCTTCTCCCCACCCGGTGCTCCGTTCTGTTCCTCCTGCTCCTGCTGAGACCAAGGTTTTTCTTAAGCAGCCCGCTCTTTCTCCCCTTCTCTCTCTTTCTTTCTCTCTTTCTCTTGTATTTCCTTTGCCTAGCTGGACTCCGAAGGGCCAACGTGTTGTAAATGCAGCCAGAGGTCGTACTTCGGGCACTCTGTGTGTTCGTCAGCCATTGAGAAATTCTCTCGTCGCAAATTCCACGCCTCGACTTTTAAAGAACGTAATTGCGATCACTGCTTAGCCTTATATTCGCGCGTTATTCAGACCGCAAAATTATGAGAGAGTGATGTATATATATATATATATATACACACACTCATTCAATGACTTCAGCCGCGTGTCCGAATTTAATTTAAGTCCCGCTAAGATCAGGCAGTAAATTTAAACGCGGTTGACACAAATGTTTGAGACGCAAAACGCCGCAATTTGCAGCAACAGATTGCGGAAGACTAAAACGTTTTTTTTTGTCGCATGCTTTTGACATTACAATATTAAAAGTATGGTAATCGTGGTACTCTTCGTCACGAGAGTTGATCAAGATATACTCTCAGAAAAAAGTTTTCTTTTGTCTATAAAGTTTCCGCGATATTTTATTTCTTTGGATATTTATAGTTTTATCTTCTGTTTTTTTTTTTCAAGAAATACGACCTTAAATTGCTTCGAACTCAAACTCCGTAAAACATAGAAGGACTAATTTCGAGGTGAATGCTCTCGCGGTGTTTGCGAAATATCGACTAACAAATTTGTTCGATTAATTTAGCACCGCGCTTGCGCCATGTGCGAAAAGAAGTTTATTAAAAGATAAGCGAATCGGCTAGTATAATCGGTAGCTTGGTAATCAGCGAGCGCAGCGAATTGCCCTTTGACGCGCTTCGATCATTCGGAATCGCGTCGATTTTCGATCAACGAGAGAAGAGAGAGAGAGCGAGAGATAATTGTCCGGATGAGTCGGTAGGAGGAGAGGGAGAAACAGCCGTCGAACACTCTTGGGAACGGATACGCCGGCTCGTCGTCTTCGTCTTCGTCGTCTTCGTCGTCGTCGTCGTCGTCGACGTCGTCGAGGATGGCACGGGGACCCACGGGGAAGAGAAACGGCAGGAGAGAAGCGAAATAACTGCTTAAGGAGGCCACACGGAATCCGCAGACGTCTCACCGATCGACCAGTTTTCTCATACGGTCGACATATGGTATGTACCCGGTGGCCAAAAGGTCTCGTCGCCGCGGGATATGATACGCCAAATAGGCAACGAGCATCTCTTCTTTCGGATCCGAATCGGTCCGTGTATTTCTTTCGCATGGAATGTCACATTTGCGACTCCGGATTTCCACTGTTCTATTTGTCACACTTCGCCAACTACAATAATCAAGAGTTAGAAATTTGAGTACGAAAATTAAAAAAAAAAAAAACTATTTCCTTTCTTCTGAGATTTCTTTAGTCGCAATGTTTGCATTCAGACATTTCACGTAATTTTCTTGTAATCTGTACTTAGTACAGTCTTAGTCTTAGTTAGTCTTCATCGTCTATCTTCAATACGTCGGTCATAAAGATAATACCGCACACGACGTGACTATCGATGATTACATTGGTCTCCGAGAATGCTCGAGCACTTTATCGGGGGGGAACAATTGTAAAAACGAAGGAGTGACATTAACATAGGAATCCAATTATATTTGCATTCCAACGACTCTCTTTCTAGATTGTCTTCCTATACAATAAACAAATAACTTAAAGAATAAATTTTTTTTATCGACTTCTTCGAGTAAATCTAGAATTCTTTGTTAATTAGAAGAACGAAATAATGAAATTTTATTTACTTGAAACAACCTTCCGTCTCGACTTGGGGTGAACGCGAGAAAAATATTTTTCGGTCTCGATGAGTGATGCGATTCGACAAGGAAGAAAGTACAAACGAAAGGAAGATGACGCACGTTTCATGATTGCATCGCGACGTGCGGCAAAATCGTTCGTCCGTGACACTAGACCCGTCGAAGAGGGTTCCTGGCTCGGTGCATTTGCACGTGCACCGAACCTCCGAAGCAAACCGGTATACGTTTTTCCGGCAGACGGAAATACGACACTCCTCGACGGCGGTCCCTCGAGCTCTCTCTCTCTCTCTCTCTTGTCAGCAGGTATACGAAATGTTAAACGAAGCATTGCTAGAAGTAAAAACCAGTAAAAGTAACACCTGTATATTAACCAACTCGACATGACATTATGTCTCGAGAGAAAAACAAGATTTCGCGAAAACACGTCTATCATGAAATTGGAAAAATAAGAAGAAAAAAGACGATGTTTTAGTTTTTTCAGAAATAAAAAATATTTTACACATATTATAAGTTTCAACTACTCGCCGTAACGCAAAGAACTCGCTTCTAAAAGGAAATTACACGACGTCGATCCGATTTAATCGGATCGTAATCGAAACGGACGGATTAACAAACAGAAATGGTTGCTCCTCGCGCGAATTGACGCGCGGTGTCGATTTTCGTGCGCGTGATAAAGCGACAAGTCTTCTCAGCAGCGAGAGACCACGTCATGCTCCTCGAAAGACGAAGAGATAGTCCGACTAAACATGAAACGTTTCGAGATCGCGCGATCGGAGAGATAACACGGAACAGAGACAGCACTGTGTGGCCCCCTTGGCGCAGCATCCGACCGTGAACCGTTCGATGAGATTCCGTTACGACAAGTACCGATATAGAAATTTTTGCTAAAGCGCCCGTTAAATAACGAAGCTAGCATAATGCTCGTTAGTAGAACAACATTTACATTATTTTCTGCTCTATTATATCCATATAAAAAATAAATAAATACAACTAGAAATTGTTATGTTCTGCGAATCTATGAAAAGAGCGCGTGTATTTATAATAAATATCCGTTAAAATAAAAAAAGAGACGGATTTGCGTTGAATGAGACAAAAATTGTTCTCGCTGATTTTTCTTGAATCAAGTAGAAATTCGAGAAAGCACATAAAAATTGACAAGAAAAGTTTATCGGAGTGAAAGTTATTCGGAATAAATTATTTGCAGTTTTTTCTTTCCTCCGAGGCACTTTCTACGGCATTCGACGGATATCGAATTCGTAATCAGAATCCGACGGGGGGACCGAGTCTTAAAAAGAAGAAAAAAAAAAAAAAAAGGCAGTTGTTACGCCTCGAAATTTGCGGATCTGTTATATTTAATCGTTATTCAGTCAACCATATTAATATTTCAACATCGTATCAGCAAAGCTGTTATTAGCGTCCCGTACAACCAAAGCCTCGAAGATACAAGACCGCAGTATTAAATTTCTTGCCGAGCGTGCACACACGTATTATATCGAATTCGATGAGTATTGCCTTTCAGAAATTTCGCGCTATGCAATTGTCGCGATAAAAACACTGTTTGTCGCGTTAACGTGGAGGGCTCATCCGAAAGAGCAAATATATTCGCATACCAAATTGTTGTGCTTATTTTAAGCGCGTTATCGTGTATCAACGATTAGTAATATCACATTTCGAGCCGAATTTCTGACGACACTGTATTTTTCCTCCGCCAGTATATCTCCATATTTGGCGAGCTAACATTTACTTTCCTTGTGAGGAATGTGTCGTTTATATTTATGAGTTTTTTCATCTCCTTTGACGTCAAGTTTGCATTTCACAAGATTACCAATCCAATTTAACGATTAAACAAAATTAGTACTTTCTTGTTTTAACATAAAACGTGTTTTTTTTTTTTTTTTTTTTTTTTTGATAGAAAATAAAATTTATATTTTATTTTCAAGCACATCATCAAATGTAAACGAGCGTTTCTTCGTCGAATGATTTCAAGTTCGCTCGCGTACGTGTATCTCTATTTCAGCCTCAAACGAGACACGAGTTAGATATCCTTATCGCAAGGTGTAAAGTCGGTCGGCTTATTTAGAAAAATACTATCGCTGACGTCATTCTGCTCATAAAGGTGTGTTTCTACTATGAGATAAATGTTTTTCATCGTCGCGCGAGTCGGCGCGTTACAAAATTATGCGCGCGGTTCTAATCGCGAGAAAGACGACGCGCGCAAGAGCGAGGTGAGACGCGATCCGTAAGAAACACGAAGAAACGCTCAGGAATGTATTTCGAGGAATGAGAGGAAAATTGCACGAGAGAATAAACAAAGTAAATTTTATATTAAAAAAAAAAAAAAATAATAAAAATAAAGAGCCGAGAAGAGGATGCGAAACGTTTGTAATAATAAAAACAAAGAGAGAAAAAGAGACCGCAGTGTTATATTTATCGCCGTATAAATATTTGCACCACACGGTTGTGCGGCGACCACTTGTGAAAACAAAGAAATATTGCAGAAGTCACGTTGAAACTCGATCGTGCTCGCGACAGAATAGTTCAAACCGTACATAACTTTTATCTCTCTTTTATTCTGCATCTTGATTCTTATCAAGAAAATTGAATACGCGGTTCTCGCTCGTCTGTGAATCAGTCTTGCACTTGAAAACCTGATAATTGCCCTGATATCGATATTTAATTGCATTTACTACAAAGATTAGGTACATTGTGTTGTACGAGGCGAGATTGTCGTAAAACACGGGACGGAAAAGGAAAACGTGGCGATAAGCCGTAACGTGGTGCGTCTTTCGAGAGCAGTGACGTCAGGCTCGTCATATTGTTTCTTTTTCTTCTGTAACGCGCAAGAGAAGTCAATTGGCTCTGTCCTTCTTCGGAGACCCTTATACGTTTATAGAACCCGTTCGTTTTTCAGCGCGGCATTAGAGAATCGACGGAGGCGGGCGCTTAATCGCGCGCGCACAGTGAACGCTCTGTGAAGCCTCCGCGCGCCATCAGCTGCTGCTGCTTCGCAACAAAACCGAAGAGAATTTAAACGCTCGATATATCACGCTGCTCGCGCCGCTCTTGCTCGCGCATCGTTAAATCGTTCGATTCGTCGCGAACTGGATTTTAATCGGACTCCTCTCTCCGGGGTAATAAACCGTTTTATATCTTAAAACGTTTTTATATCTCGAAAATTACACGCTCGTACAAGTTAATTTTCTTCTTCTTTTTTTTTTTCGCAGGAACGATCGGAATAAGTGTAAATTACATGTTAAAAAGCGAATTTATTAGGCGCGCTCTCGCACGGTGGACCGCTTTCGCGAGAAAAATCGGGTTACCGCGGACTCTCTGTAATCTCGTTGGTTTTATGGCGACGGCGCGCAGCACCGGCTCGCGTCGCGCCGCCTATTGACTTTTGATTCACTAGGTATGTGGGTCGGTGCCGAGTGCCGCTCTCATTGCCGGAGTGGGCCGACGGTAGTGATGGACCTGGAACTCACGACTACATGTAAGAGAATATCTTGCGGTTATCAGAAAATCTATGTACCTTTCAACAGATCCTTTATAAAGGCACCTTTTAAAAAACTCTTTGGCGTGCGATATTTCATACGTTGAACGCAAAGTGTTTTTAATATTAAATTTGTGCGTACGTTAAAATGATCAAACGCGTTTTATTTATTGGTTTTTAATATGCTAAATGCAGGTCGTTTACGAGCGCAATACCAAGATGCTTATTGCAGAGAGAGAGAGAGAGTGAGAAAATATGGAAGAGAAATTTTGTTCCAAAATCCTTGGTTTCGAAGTACTTTGCGAGAACAGAGCATTGTTTCAACATCTCGGGAGGATGAAACTGGTTCGCGGTCGCACGGCGCGATGTGAAGAATGACGACTCGCCTCCTTTTATCCGAACGATTATTTCGAATTATTCGCGAAATGTAGCCGTCGAGAAGCGGGAAATGAGAGAAAGTGAATCGCGCGAACGTGAGTCTCGGTCTAAACACAAATAAATAATGCACTTCGCTGAGAAAATTCTTATTGTATTCGTCGCTCTTGACGCCACAATGTGCGAACTGACGACTGATCTCGGCTCGTTTCGAACGAGCATTCTTTTCGTAAAGAAAACACTCCCAAAAAGATAAATATGTTCTTAATATTATCCGCACGTGTGTGTGTGTGTGGTATCGAGAAATCGTGGGGAAAGGAACCGCCGGGTCCGTCCGGGTCGTCGAACCCTCGCTCGCGCGAACTAGCTACACGAACGAGCGCATCTCGTCTTTTCCCCTCTTTCTTCGTCCCTCAATTTTCTTTATCCGTTTTTTTTTTTTTTGTACAAAAAACCAACGACGCATATGTGAAACAGCGTGAGAGCACACTTGAGAAACTTACTTTAGCTGCTGGTCCGCCGTTTTCGTCGCCTTGCTTCCCCGAGTGGAAGCGTTGCGCGTCTCAGCTTTTCGGCTTGCCGGTCTCCTCGCGCTAAAAAGCGACGCGACACCACCGTCTCTTTTTCTTTCTGCACTCGACGCTGATCTTGATGCTGGTTTTGTCGTCGTTGCTGACTTCGTCCTAAAATCCAATAAACCGGCTGTATAATATTGTAGATATTTTCTTAATCAAAAGATCTCGAGGAGTTAATTTGTAATATTTGTTTTTTAAAGTAAATAACATGTTACCAATTATTTAATAAATAAAACCAATAAGTTAGTTTGTACATATTTTTTTTTTTAATTATTTTGCGCAATAGATCGCGCGTAGACGCGGCGATTGAAAGGCTTCATTGCACATTCTGCGGGCTATTCGATGCCGCACATGACCGTTTGACTCGCGCCCACATCCGCGAAGATTCTCTCGCACGCGAAGTGAACAATCGACGTGCAATATTGCTTTAATTGCACAATAAAAAAAAATCAGAGGCGGTGGACGACGATCGGCCGCCAGCGCGATTACACGTTCCTAACACGCGGGAAAGCGCCGCTGAATCTTTCGTTGTGCAAGGAATCGATGGAATCGGTTACGCAACAAACGCCGCGCGTATATATTAACGCAATACTAGTCTCGACGAGGAGTGCGTGAACCTAGCAGGTGAGTATACGTATACTAACGAGGCGGAGAATTGTGTAACGCCGTGCGTGCGTGCTGGTTAACATTTCTCTTAGGGGAACAATCGGGAGATACGAGTTGCTTTGGCGCAGCGACGCTAATTTCGTTATCGCGGCGAAGCCGCAATCGAGTAAGTAAACGACGTCGTGAGAAAAGTGTCTTCTCGACGACGCGAACATCGCCTTAATGACTCGATCGAGAACGTTTTGTACTAATTAAACTTAATTTGCCGGTAATTTTCCATTCTCGACTTTAACAGGAGACGCGTACATGTAATAAAATAAAAAAACCTTCAATACTAGGACGATCACGGTCACGACTGATGATTTAAATTGAATCTCGTGCTCTTTGCGCGATTTTTTTATTTTACAAGTTTGCGATTACAGCCGTTAATTATTTTAATGTTTTACAAATAGTCTGGTATATAATAAAACTGATGTGAAAAATTAGCACCAGCCGTATTTAACGTAAATTTTGTTCTTGCTCTCAGCACGCGCGTTGTGACGGAAGGCTCGAGGAGCGAAATCGCGCGGCTGCGACGGGGACGAGGATTGAAACGCCGGAGAACCCGATTCGACAAGTTTAGCGTATCGACAGCCACACATTTCAGTGTGTATCGGCCACTTGATGAGGTCAGATCGATCGCTGACCGCTGGTCAATGCCCTCTTCTCGTCGGATCTGCCTGTTGCGAACGAACGAACGAACGAACGAACGAACGAAGCGGCGGCGATCGAGCGATCGATCGATCGGACCGGCGCGAAGCAGATTGATTTCGTTCCAGCGGTGTTGTAGCGCACACCTGGTTAACAACGCTCACCCGGCATTACGTAAATTATGAGTGAATTGTCGTGTTGCCGAGCAGAAAACCGTAAATATCTCGTATCTAGCAGTCCGATGTGCGGATTTGTATGTTTTGATTATATACAAAACGTTTCTGTGTGTGAAAATAAATTTGTTTCGTGTACCTTTGCTTCCTACAAATGCAATGCATTTGTTTTTGAATTTTTTACACGACATGTTTTCAAATAATAGAAAACAACGTTAGCAATTTGTGAAGTCCCAGTGACCAGATATTTAGTTATAAAACAATTATTATATATGTAAATATTAATCATAACAACTGTCCTGTGTTTTAAGTATTTTTAAGATATATTTTTAATTATTAGTTGTGAATGTGGATATAAAATATTTTGTAATTATTTCTTTCTTATTGATCTGTTGGTCATTGGGACATTTGCTTTATATATTTCAAATATTTTTCTGTGTTCCTCTCTCGCTGGTTATTATTGTAAAAAAAAATTACATGTGTGTATGTGTGTATGTTATCAGACTTTGAGTCACGCGTGGACTTAGCATTCAAATAAATTATTTATTATACGTTTTGCCGGCTTGCGCGATGGACGTTAGGTAGCCAGACCATCGGACCGTCTTGTGATAATAACGCCGGCTGGCAGCACACGTGCGTGCAGCACGCGTTTATCTCTGTTACGTGACGTTCGTGCATTCTCGCATGTTGAATTTTAAATGATATAACGTGACACGTGAATTTACACAAGAGAGCGTCCAGTAATTCTATCTCTCGCGAGAACACACTATCTCGCGCAAACCGTTGCGTTACCAAGAGAGGTGACATCTTGCGCCTACCTATTATTAATCCAGCGAAGTTACACGGCAACATCAGGCGAAGGAGAATTATATTTAACTTTCAGAAAGAGAGAGATTTATTTATTGTTTACTTGGCGTGAAGTTCTCATAAATCGCTTGGTGTTACGAAAACGCGACGAAAGAGAACAAACTTTTATAATATAGAAATAATAAATATCTATAATGTGTAGGAATAAAGATAAAATTGACATTTGATATAGAAATAATGAAGAAAGTTTTTGAAAACGATTCTTTCTCTCTTTTTCTAGGAATAACAAAAACCTAGGAGCCATCTGTAGCGGCAGGTGGATTTGTATAACGGACTTCCTGAACGAATAATGACCGGTTCTCCGTGACAGAAGTCCGTCCTATTGTGTGCGTCCATCACGCGGCAACAAGCGCTCACATTGCTACCACGTGTATGCAAACTGCACGTTAACGTCCTCTGTGGAATATCTCGCTCACTACATGTAAGAGTCGGTAACGAGCATCGCAAAATCGATAATGTAGGAATTTGTGTTGGGAACAACGTATTTATCATGTAAGCACCTATCGCGGCTATGTTTCTATACTAAATTGTGATTAATAAAATTTTTTTATACATTGTGTAACAAATCAAAATATGCTATGACACAGTTTTACATTTCTTTTTTTTTTATAATTGTCAAGAAAATGTTGCGAAAATTTGTTGTTACTCTTATAATGGAGAATATTCACTTACTGATTCGCACTGGATTTTTTTGCAAGCGGAAGATTATTCTGCGTGGTCCGTTTAAACGGTGGCCGCCCACCCGAACCCCCGGACATTCCGCTTCGAGCCTAAAATCAATATTTATAGTAAATATTTATTCAGTAAATATTTTTAGAGCGAGCAAGATCATAATTTATCTCTCGAAGATGATCGATGCTTATAACAATAAGAAATAAAATTTATTTCTAAATAGAGCCGCGATAGATCGCATTTTATTGCTGCCGATTATCGGGAAAAAGGAAAATAAAAAAATTAAACAAAACTAAACATAGAATGAATTAGAAATATAACAAAATCTCGTTGCAACTTTATAAAAGGTTCCTCGTAACGATCACGAGAATTAAAAACGGTGTCGTTTCACAGATAACGCAATCTCTGACGATAATGCCTCGCATATCGCGGATATTATCTTCCGAAATAAACAATAAGAAAAAGAACGCGATAATGTTGTAACACAAAAAAAATTGCAACAAAAGAAAGGGCAAGATTTCTTATAAAACGCGTAGCGCGTTTCACTCTGTTTCGCGCGCGCCGACATCGCGATTAAAAGAACCGGCAATTAAACCGCAAGATAGGCCATTACACATATGTTATATCGCGGATTACCTCCGGATGCAGTTTTTAATAAAAAAATAAAAAAAAAAAGGCAGCGGAACGTTATCGCCGGGCCGGATCGTCGTCGATTACATTCGCGAAAGTCGACCGACTCTCCGACTGTGTGCGCTTTTTGTTTTTTTACTCATATTTGCACGATAATTAGGCGCGTGCGACACGCGTAATTATTTCCTCGAGCATTAAAACTAATTAATTATCGTGTCGACTACCGTTTCCGATCTGATAATTCGGTGATTTATATAAGTTTTATACAACGGGAAAATATAATCGAATGTAATCGCGATGACTAATCGCGCTTGGAGATTAGTCCAGGAATCAATTGATATTCCTTTTAACCACTAATTAATCACGACGAGCTTAACGAATTCCGAAAGAATCACTTTGTGTTTTACACCTTGTAGCGAAAAATTGTCTCTGGAAAAGTTCACTTCCCGTTGTCATGTGACTGATTACGACATAATTATTAAATTAGGTTATTTAATAATTATGTCGTAATCAGTCACATGACAACGGGAAATGAACTTTTCGAGATATAAAATGTGAATACGCAATTCTGTCTATCGTGTAACGCATAAGTCACGTGCACGTAAAATGTAAATAAAGCAGAAAAACATGTTTTTCACATATATGCGAGTGCGTCATCGAGTTTATTACCGAATTTCCACCGAGGGCATCTAGAAACTGTCGGATCATTTTAAGTAACAGATAAAGAAGTCACTCAACACACTGAATCACCGTTTTACATACTAGAGCGAGATGCTGCAGCAACAACACGCCACGCTCGTTTCACATTACACGCGCAAGAAGATATACCGGAGTCTTTTTTAAACCGCACTCACGAAATCGACGCCGATGCGGAGAGAGATTCAACACCTCTCAGCGAGAAATTTTTAACGCGAGAAAAACATGCGTGAGAATAAAAAAAAAAAAAAATACATAAATGTATGTAATTATTTCAAACGAGCGCAGCGCTTGTTGCTTCTGCGTCACAATTACTCGAGAACGCTTCTACGAAGACTGACGGAATTCGAATCGAATATAAGATAAGAGAGTTATAAGTTACCAGCGATAAGCTAGAAAATATCTAAAGGTAGGATACGTTTCATATACACGCTTGAATTGAGAACGCTTTTCTATTCAATCGCCAAGAACGAAGTCAATCTTCATATCTCGCGAGATCCGTTCTCGAAATTTATTTTATTATTATGTATATCATCTGTTTTTTTTTTTTTTTTTTTTATTAATAAAGATTAGTAAACATAATTTATTTACCTGTTTTTTATATCCATTATGAGATATTTAATTTTATTACATCTAACGACATCGAAGCAATTCAAAAATCGCAGTGTGTCAATTGTCAGATCTCTGTTATCAAATTTACCGAAAATCATCCGAAGCTTACACGCACAAATGTATTTTATGTAAATACTACTGTTGCAACCTGTGTTGTTTCTCCGATACCTGAGACATGTTTTCAATCTCAGTCGTTTCGAAAGCGTTTTCTCTCTCTCTCCTCTCGAAATCACGGCGGGATTTTGAGCGGTTGCGATACCGCAGAAGCGCGACTTCGATCGGAAGACCCCATAGAACGTGTACGTATGGTATACGTACGTATACCGTGCGAAGGTTCATCGAACCTCGGACACGTACGGGTTCTCTCGGGCCAATAATAAAGATGCACGCCCGGTACGTAACTACGCTCTGTACATACGTACATAAGTACTACCCTGCACCCGTACTCGCTCTCTCTTTCTCTCTCTGCCGCGGATACTCGAATCGTATACAGTGTGTCTTGAAATCTATCCGCATCTTCGCTTTCGAGCAAAACCGGTGAATAAAATTGCCGTCGATAAAAAATTGCAACGTAAATCGTCGCCTATCAAAACCTACATGTTCATCAATTGTTGTTTCAATTAATATGATTGTCGCCGTAAAATTGTTTTTTTTTGTTGTTAATTGTGAGAATTTAAAAAAACTAAAGAAAATATCACCGAGAATTTTTTCACCTGAGAAATACTATTTAAATTGTAATTTATTATATAAAATTTAAATATACGCAAAATCGCGCGTGGAAAACAAATTTATTCTGCAAGATTTTTCAAAAATTCGCGTAATATTCTCGAGAACCGTTACATATTCTCTCGGATCACGGATTCTAGGTTGCACAACCGTCCCGTCACTGTGTGCTGGAGTCCTGCAAACCGGAGGATATTGCAACATCCAACGGGACGGGACTGCTCCTATCCTCGAAAAATATCGATCTTACAGATTCGATGTTCGTGATTCTCGCGAATCTCGATTCATCCGGAGATCGATTTCTGCAATAAGAATACGCGCGTGCTTCGTCCGACGAGAGTATATTGTTTTGTAGTTTCGCGATGACGTAACATCAATATTCTAAGACTACTCTCTGCAATTCAACAAAAATCATTTCTTACTGCGTAAATATTTGCGGATATTTATCTTCGCAATTTGTTGTCTTTTTTATTTTAACGTATCGAAAGTTCTCGGGATCTTTCAGTACGTTTACGCGCGAATTATTGAAATTTCGATCATTTCCTGAATTTTCTCGAGAAATTCCCGCGTACATGATTACGCGCGACACCCCGTATACACGCTCGTGCAAGTACACACACATACATACACGTCTGCCTACTTAGTGGCGTGTTTTTCTTTTTCTCTCGGCGACGCGGGAATTGGAATTCTTGCGAAAAACGGATCACTTGGCTGACGCTATCAACTGGTGATACGTTCGCGATAAAAATCGATAGAGACGTCATCGAATCGACCGGACATGCGAGAAGCGCGAAAGCAAGAGATTTTACCGCTTCGTTGACGCGCCGCGCGCTACCGACGATAACGGAATGAACAGCGTGTTTTCGTGTTTGCTAATATTTGCGACGTTTTGCGCAGCAACGCGTTGCGCGTTTTCTCGAAATTGTTTCAATTGCGCTGGTGCTACGTCACCTTGGCGCAACGAAATCGCGCAACGCCATGTCGCTGTAGAAAAAAGAAAAGAAAAATACACATAGTGTTTTTGCTTCACGAATGTCCTAGAAAAGTAAACGAGTTTAACGGTCCGCGGAAGCTGCCTTGAAACTATTACCTACATATGCGCGAACAAACACTCAATGCTTTATTACATAAAACGAATTGCGTAGAAAAAAATGCTAATAGGACATCACTCGTGCTCGTTGTTATCAACGATGCAGCGAGACTTCGTCATTGTCGCCGCTTCTCATGGGTTTTCTTCACTTCTAGCCGCAGGGTGTGGCGGCGATCTTTTGCCTACACTTTGCCTACACTCGTTGCCGACAGCAATAAATGCGGCAGCAGCGAGACGCACGTTACGCCAGTTCCACACCGCGCAGAGAGAGAGAGAGAGAGAACCAGGATCTCTTTCTTTTGTATTTTTATCGGAAAATAAACGGGCGCAATAACAAAAACATGTTTACCAGAAGAGAGAGTGTATTTTGTTTTTAAAAGTTTAAATAAAATCCGGTAACGTTTTTCTTTTATATTCTAACGTCTTTATTTAAAAGAAACTTTTAATTGCTTACGAGAGGGACGAGTTCAAATTTGCAAATTGAGCTCTACGTCTAACCGCAATACTTTTCGAATAAGACTCATGAATACTCATGATCGTATCGATTGTCTTAACTATCTGTCAGTTGAGGAATCATAAACCTTCGATGTGAAAACAGCTTTAGAACCGCACGGCCTACACACCGATCCCTGCGTTCGTTCGAACGGATCGCTAACCTTTATCGTCTATCTTCGACAGTGATCGCCTTCGCTCAACCGCTCGCGAAATTGGCTTGTGCTAACAGGTGTACGCACAGATCGTTGCTGAATTTCGCTTTCCGCGAGACACGGGGAAGAAAAATTATACGGTTGATTCGTCCGAATTCGACAACGGATTCATGTAGCTGTGGCGTCACGTGAGTGCATCGGTGCACGTGTGATAATATCGAGTGCGATGACACACGTGAGGACTGGGTTCACCGCCGCGAATCTCGCTGCGCCAGGTCGCGTGGCTATTTATGGAGAGACAGCTGTGGTGCTGCGACAGCGAGGACGCCGATCAAATTTTTTCTTTAAATTCAGACCATGTGTAACGATCGGTGTGACGAAGCCGGAACACACTGAGAGTGCCGAAAACAGCGCACAATTACTAAGTCAAACGCCGTTAACACCAGAGAACAATCAAACTCCGCAAAGTGACGGAATTTCTCTCAGATTTGAAATTACAGAAACGTAGCTTCAAGTCGTTTTTATTTTAACAAAAAGAAAGTATATGAAATATTGAAAATAGTAAATAAAATATTAAAAATCTTTGTAGCTGAAAGCTGTTTTGTAAATTAAATACTGAAGAAATAAAAAAGTAATAACAAATAAAATATTTTTTTAAAGTTTTTTCAAATTGACGGATGTGATAAAATTAGATCTACAACTATCCATTAATTTGATCGAGATTGAAGACGCAATAAATTTAACAGCTCTTTTTCGCTGAATACTCATGATTGAATTAAATGCACGTAGCTGGATGTGAATCATAATCATTGTATAATTCTTTTTCAACGAGAAAAATAAGTTAATGTACGATTAATGAGTTAATCAGAGATGCGTGCAAGATTGAATTCAAAACACGCTTTGTTTCGATGAGACGGTAATCACGTTGCTTTCCTCGTTACCACGCGGTCTTACACTTGTACCGTTAACTTGCATACATAGTGAGGAAAATCGCGAGGCGAACGTGTGTGTCGCAAGGCTGTCTCCAAGAGAGCGGCTACGAGAAAATCTTTTATAAATTTCAAATCAATTACTTTTGTTTACTTGTTTTGTTTTCACACAATTGTATTTTCTCGCAGCGCGTTTTCTTTTCTCTGAATCTCCCGGGAAAAACCTCACGACAGTGAAAAAAAAAGCGCTCGAATACTCTAGTCGCTATTCTTTTTCTCTCTTGTAATATTACGAGGATTTTAATTTAATTTTATAAATTTGTTTCGATAGATTACAGAAATAAAAAAATTTTGCGCAAAAGAAAACTAGCGTTCGCTCTTTTCTTCTTATTAAATTTAACTCAGAAGAGTTTATATCATATTTATTACATTTGTTATTAATTCATTTGTGTTTCTCGCGCGCTCGAATCGTCGGCAATCAAGAGAATTCTCGCTCGCCTTCGTCTGTCACAATACACGCTCACACGCGCATTCGCATTCACACGCCATCCCGTTTTTTTTTTTTTTTTTTTTTTTTTTTTACAGGATCGTTGCACGGGTCAAGCCGTCGCATGCGAATCGCGCGGATCGACGTGAGATGAATCGCGAAGGAGAGTTGCACACCTGCACATAGGTATCCAATTTTCGCCCGCAGCCGGCCGTCCTGTTCGCGGAGACGAGAACTCGGAAATTAGCGAGAAGAGAGCACCGTGACGGAAAATCTTCCCGCGAGATGAGAGAGACACACACACACACACACACACCGAGATCGGCGAGACGTATCCGATTCGGCAGTTCAATGCGAACTGATCGCGTCCCATGGCACGCTATTCCATTCCACCACCTCATTCCTTTCAGTCTTGTTTTCTTTCTCTTTCTCTCTCTCACGACACGACTTTCCCTACTCTTGGTCCTTTTCGCGCTCTCCATCACTCGTCGTGTCGCTGCACTCAGATCGATCACTCGATCTTTATCACGGCGGTGCGTTTGGCAATTGGTTTATTGAGATAAAGGCGCGCGCGTTGGAAGCACCGAAAAGAACTTTTTTTTTTTTTTTCCAGTCGGCAAAGAACAGATCGCCGCATCGCATGTTGCCGATCCCGTTAAATTGAGAGAGACGTCTGTTAACAATATAATATTTCGTGAGAACGACATGTTTCGTCGTCATTGGATAAATGCCTTCCGAGGATGACGCGATCAATTAGAACTGATAAACGTTGCGAGAAATCGCCGCGTTTACACGGAATTCGGTCGGCTTTTTAATATTAAAAAAAAAAAAAAATAACTTTTAACTTAACACCAGAACAACCAAAGTTTGGAATGTACACCTGGTTTCACCACATCCGTCAATCTGACGGATATTTGAAAAAAATGTTTTATTCGTTATTTTAATGTTTGCATAATTAATTAACAAAAAAGCTTCCAGCTGCAAAGATGTTTACATTTCACACTTTCATTTTTCTTGCTTGGGGGGAGGGGGGGAACAAAAATCGGGACGGTTTTTGTAATTTAAAATCTGAAAGCCGTCCATTTTGACGGGCTTAGATGTTGCGCATTGCACGCGCAAGAGACAACGTAACTTTTTATCCGGCTATCGCGTGTGCGATCTTGATTCGTGCTAAGTGGGTGACCTTCTAACCTAATCGCCGCTAATTTCATTTGTCGAACACTCGGCGAATCCGCGCGAAATCATGTTTGCGCTCGTGGTTTTTTTTTTTTTTTACACATCGTAGCATGTACCTATCGGGAAGGAGCCGCTCGCCTGTCGCGCTCCAAATACTCGTTCGTGGCTCTACCCACCTGCAGTCGTCGTGATCGTGGCTCGTGGCGTCCCACGTAAATCCAGCCGCGGATCGCGACGATGAAACCTCGCGCTACCGTCGTGAGAATCCATTTTTCCGCTCGTTGCACTCTCCTTCCGGCTGTCCTCGATCAGCACTCTGCCGAGCATGCAAACACATTGCGCAGTCCGCATTTTCATCGACGCTTTCCCGAAAGAGGAAAACGCAGTTCTTATCTCTTCTCTCTCATTTACGACTTAACAATTTTTAATAATTTTTCCACTAACAGCAAGTAGAAAAATGTAGTTTAATAGAAAATAATAGATTTGTTTATTTATGAAAAGAAACAATAGTGTGATTCTGCCTAGTTCTGAATAATTTCTATCGAAGACAAAAATTTCTATACGCGTTTCCAACTGGAAAAGCGTGAAATGTGCGTAAAATTTGAAAAAAAAAAAAACTACTATCGACCGCTATTTCGTTAACGAACCTCTGAATCGCGCGCGATATCTCTCGATCGGACAATCGATTTCGCGGATGATACTCACAAAGCTGCGACATCAAAGAAACGCCGCTGATCATCGCAGAGTCTCGTCGGGAAGGCCCACGTGTTGTTCGTTTTGTGAGAACGCGACGGATTGAGCAAAAGAACGCGGAACTACATGCGCGGCCAACGACAGCCCGCGCGAGACTGTCGGTCCGATGACGACGCGTCGTCTTTGGCTTGGATGGGCAACAAGGTGGATGGATGTGTAAGTGGATAAATTAAATTAATGGATAAAACGGGTGACGAAATTTTTTCTCAACTTTTTATAAATCACGCGCGTACTTGTGTTTACAATCAAGTACCCAAAATAATTTAAGGTCCACTTTCTCCCTCTTTCCCTCTCTGTCTTTGCTGACAATATTTTTATCTTGTACCGAGAAAAATAATAATAAAAAAAAAAGTAATTAATTAAAACGGTACGATAAAAGTGAAAAACGAGCGTGATGCAAACAACATTTTTATATCAATTACGCGCACTCTTCCCAAAGCGCAAACCAAACCCTCCGCGGGCTGCTCTTGTATGACGTAATGCGCATTTCTGGACCAGGCCGTGACATTGCATAACGAAACGCATTAAATGCGTATCGTGACACGCAAGTGTAGCGCTAGTTGCCGATGCATCGAATATAATAACGCACGTACACACATACACGCGGTATGTATGTGCTACACATTATCATCTCATCGTAATTACAAGTTTCTTACGAGCGACCGTGCACGCTTTACGTGTCTCTATTTGAGTCTCTATGTATGGATTGATAAAAGTATCTCAATGTAAGAAATTAATTAATTCGCTCTTTGTTCAAAAATAACTTTGTGCCAAGTCGTTTGATTAAAACTTTTGCAATTGTCAATCATCATCTCGAGAATCAATTTGACATTTTATACGACGTGTGTGAATTTCTCAATTAAATGTTGTCTGTCTCCCTTCCTTGAATTTGAAACACCTCTCGATATATCGATACAATATAAAATCGGAAAAATAACAAGCAATAAAATAGCAAGTTCAAAAAAGCTAATTTGTTGACAGTCCCTGAATTTAATTTCATGTTTATGTATGTATAAAATATTTATATATTCAACATATACACAGGGAAAATATTCTTAGAACCCGCTGCAAAATTCAAGTCCACTACCACAATAATATTCTGTAACATTCATAAAGCTCTCTCTCTCGCTATTGCCAACTCTGCTCGAGAAACATTAGTCAAACACACTTGATTTCGAAGATCAAGTTCACACTCTCGAAAATATCTCTCGTATTTACACTAAAACGAACGATTTTTGCGCAAAAATACGACGTGACGCACGTCAAAGTGGCAGGAAAAGAAGACAAGCGTCTTTTAAAGCGATGCACCGTGTACCTCGTCACGGTAGCGTGTGCATCTGCGTCGTCGTGAATGCACTCGTCCAACAAGAACCCAGAGAGAGAGAGAGAGAAGAGAGGAGGAGGAGATCGCGAGGGAGACGAAGAGAGCTTCGTGGTTAGCGAGGGACCTTGACGGCCTGAAGAACGTTATTCCATTTTCGCGGGGCATAGTATCGAATCGACGACGCGGGTGTGGACGGACCACGCGCTGTCACCGACTACCAAAGGGACGGGACGAGTCTATACCGAGGGTGCGCCGCGAAGAAGCGCGGACTTTTCCGAGGGGAGGAGATAAAAAATCGAAACTGCCTGTCAGAAACGAAGTTTTTTGATGGAAGTTGAACACGAATGAAAACAAGGGTAAGAAGAATCATGCGCACAATCGAGTTCTTCAACATCTTGTTACATGTGTGTTAACATAAAGTACAATTTAGTCGGCTTTCGCACACACAAATGTGAATCAAATTTCATCTCCTCCCGCGAGCTCCCGCATTCGCACACTCGCGAATTACGCGTCGCCCCGTATCGCGCCTCTAGCTTTTAATGCCAAACTAGAGCGCGTTATGCTAAAGATAGGTCGTCGCAGCAGTCAGGAATCGGCGACGTATGTACATACATCTGCTACGTACCGGCGCAGGGAACAAGGACGGCCTTGGCCTTTATGAGCTTATATAACGAGGAAGCAGTCGATTCGCGAGCTCAGTCATTTCGACTTATCGACTTCGCGACGACGTGCGCGATACTATCGGACGAGACACCTATTATCGAAATGTAAATTGCTCTCACGTGTCACATATTGTCGCCGAGTTTTGCGTAGATTTTCGATGTACAAGAGAACGATATCACTCAGGTGATACAAAATATAAAAACACTTGTTTGCGTTAAAAAAAAAAAAAAAATGCAACGTTAAATGCGTGGGAATGGCTCGTCAAAGTGTTTTGCCGCTCTTTTTCGCGAGAATGAATTTTTTTATACCGAAACATCGATGGACGTTCTACTAGGAAACTTCTACGTTGTTGTGAAAATGCAATCGACGCGGTGCAAAGGTGGAAAAGTCGCGCGATCGGAAAATTATAGGTACCATTAAAGGATCGCGCGCGCACCTCTTCGAGACTAATCGGGTGGGGATCGCCACTGTGGAAAATCAACGTCTCTTCTTGGCAGAAACGAAGGTAGACCGTGGGTGGCGTATAACGACGACGACGGTGCGCCAAGTTTCTTCCGTTTTTTTCGCAGATGCGCGTTTTAGTTCGGCGCAACGCGTTCTCAAGTTTTAACGGTGTTTATTTCAGGTGAATTAAACTCGCGGTGAGTTTGTGCCAAACGCAAATGTGTTGTACAAACTTTCTTATCAATATACTTGACAAAAGCAGTTAAAAACTGAAATCTATATATGTAGATATTGTATAGCCGAAGCTTCTTTCTGCAACGCTTGAAATTCTGAAAAAAAAATACAGTCTGCCTAATTTACATTCAGCTTTGTTATTTATTTTAATTTAATTTAAAAAATATTATAAAAATCTTTTATTATTTAAATTTTGTTCTTGGCTCGCTAATTACTAATGTCGTTCTATTTTATAAATTACTTTGCTCTGAATGTGGTACATGCGATGACGGTAAAAGTCTTTTCTAAAATCGAACGAAGAACTCAGAAAGATCGATTTTTTCGCGTCACGTGTGTGTGTGCTAAGAAGCGAACGCGACCTTCGCTTCTTTGATATGGTCATGATGCGTAAGACATCGTATCTGCCAAGTCCATTAAATATGCGAAAAATCGATCGAACTTTTTTAGTCTGCTTGGTGCGAGCTTATCGTCAAGTTTGCAGCTTCGCAGAAAGTGTATCGCGTGTATTATACGCATACGGTTTTCAATTATGCATTGAATACGCGCAACGAAATTATCCGACAGAAATTTGGCATTAGCCACGTGCACTTAAACATCAAACACTTCTGATTTTCGTGTTTATTCTCCGACTATGAGATCACCGCAAAGGTTGTCATAACTGGCGCAACGCGCGCGTAAACATACTTTGATTTACTCGGCGCCTCGAAGAATATCGTATGTGCGATTAAAAAACATTGCTACGTGTATGTGTGTGTGCGTGAGAATTTTTGAAGGTAATTTTTATCGCACATATTTCAGAACTGATTTCGACGAACCACGAAGCGCGAGTGGGCGAGATTACACAATATCAACACGAGTTTCCAGGTAAAGAGATGTGTGCGTGTGCTTTATAGTATCACGCACACAAATGTCGCTTGCGTCGGGTATAAATGAATATATATCGTTCGCAAAACAACACTACAATGATAAATTGCGTATCATGTGTCCGAGATTACGCGAGATAATTTAATAAAAAAGACTTTTAATTCTCTGCATATCTTTCTCTGTGATTCTCAATTAAAACCAACCTCTTTATTTCTCCATTTTATATATATTTAATCGATATTTCCATCGATATTTATTTATTTATTTATTTGCAAAAACTCCATAGAGAAAAGAAAATTAAAAAATTAAAAGTAACGAATTTAAATTGTGTGTGTCATGAGAAAAAAATTATATACATATAAAAAAATATTATTTATCTATTATATTCGCATAACAGAGAAAATGACCAATGAGAGTAATTTTATTGCGTTAAATCTCGACGACACGTTCCATTAAATCGAAGCGTTCCTCTGCCTTTTTTAGGTGACCTACTGAGATCACGAAAAAGAATGGTCAATTCGATATTACTGCTCTGGGCGTTGGTCGGTCTAATTGGCCGAGTGCACGGCAAATGCAGCTCAGCGCTGATCGCCGAGAACGAGCGGTCGATCGCCTACGCGTGCGTTCACGGCGACCTGAGCGACCTCGACGAGCTGCCCGACGAGACCGAATGGATCGAGTTCTCGGTGTCGCGCTTCCACGCGATACCCGACGACGCGTTCCGTCGATTTCCACATCTGCGTCGCCTGTCCTTTTACAATTGTCACGTGAACGTCATCGAGCCCGCCGCGTTTCGCGGTCTGCTGCGACTCGACTGGCTGATTTTCCACGGCACGAGAATCCACGCGGTGAAGGCCGCGTGGTTCCGTCACCTGCCGAATCTCAGGAAATTGGTTCTCGACAGGTATATCGTTGTCTATCTTACAACTCACGATTTTCCAAACTAAATATATGTTTCAATGAGAAACACGAGATAACAGAAGGAAAGTGAAAAAACTGCAATCTCTTTTTCTTTCTTATCTAGAAAGTGCAAGAAGAAAATTTTAAAAAGCGTTAACTCGGTCATAAAATGCCTCGATAAACTTTTGTTATCGAGATTGAAGAGCTTTTGGTTGACGTATTATCGGTGGCAAATCAATGCCGCATTTGCGTCAATCGTCGACGAGAGATTTGTCGCATCGGAAAAAACGCGCGATTATGTAATGTTTATCAAATTCGAGGGCATCGATAAATCGAGGTCGGATGCAGCTTATATAAAACGTCCCTCGGTTATATATTCGGTAATGTTGACGACCCAGTTTTACGCGCCATTGCGAACGTGATGTCATCGATATCGGAATACCGGCGCTTAGAAACTAAATGCTATTGGTCAAGATCGACAAAGCACGAAAGGTCTGATCCCAAGCTTTCAGACAAGATAAATGAAAAGGTTCTTTGAGACCGGGTTAACTTCTTTCTCGGAGCTCCAAAAATTTTTCTACGTATCCTTGATACGTTTCTTTTCTTCTTTTTCTCAATTTTGTAACAAGCGCGTGTTTACACGTCTCGATTTTACTGTGTTTTCATCAACTACTAGGTAATCAACAATTGACAGTTAATTGAACGATATAAACGCTATTTCACCTAGACGAAATGTTTATAAAAAAAATATTTAAATCGAAACAAGTCGTAAACAAGCCTGAACTAGGTGTAAAATATTATTGTAACACGCAATCCCGTTCTCTTTTCTCCAGATGCGACTTGGTGTACATCGAGCCCGACGTTTTTCGTATGTTACCGCGACTGGAGACACTCGACTTGCGCGATAACGACCTCGATTGTCTCTCGGCGGAAGAACTGTCGCATCTGAGGTCGCTCAGGACTGTGCGCATCGACGGCAATCCGTGGTTGTGCCACTGCCGATTCAGAATGGAGAAATTCTTTCGCGAAAGATCGATCGTGCAAGAGATACAGTGCAGGATTCGTCCGGGAGTTTGTACCATGTATCGAAATTCGCAGTGCATGACGCACATCGACATCCCGCTCCCACCTCCGACGATTACTATCCAGCAGGTATACGCGGATCTTAAGAGAGATTTATAAACGTCAAAGTTTACAAAAATGCAAAATAGTAGAGTAAGAAAAACAACAACGTTTTTGAAACATTTTATAAGAAAATTCGTCCGCCAATCTTCATGACGTTGATGCGCACAATCGCTAACTAATGAAACCATTTTGCACATTTTACTTCGCTACTTGCTAAATGTGACTTCGCGCCAGCGAGCGTCTCACACGCGCGGTGATTCTTCGAGATCAATTAACCGCGGTAATTGAATAAGAACAAACTCACCCCAACGGGGAACGAAGTCGCGCTCTTGGCAGCATCGTGAATCCTCGAACGTCCCGTCGAGCTGTCGTCGACATTCTTGGACGGCTTCTTCGTCGGCGTCGTGACGGTCATCCGCGAAAACTCTTTGCGATCGTCGTCCGAGATAACGCCACATGTAGATACACCGGCACTGCTGCTGCACCCGTGAACAGAAGAAAAACGTTTGTTGTTACTACTCGAGGAGAAGACACTTGGTTTGGCGCGCGACATATATGACGGACGCGCGATCACGTGATCGACTGGCGATTGTTTGAGCGAACTTCCTTCCGCTTCGCCCCGGCGACGGTTCGACGCGCGATTACTTGCCTCGCACACAACTTTCACCACACGACTGTCACAAGCGAGACGCGCATCCGACACGCACACCTCACGTGATGTGAAAAATGATTACCGATACTCGCGGAAACGCGAATTTTAATGCAACACAACGACAGCTCGCGACGACGCGACGTTGATAAGTAATCCGAAGTTGCGTGCGGAGTCACGTGACGTCGCCCCTATTGGCCCGAACGCGAAGCGAACAAAATGGCGAGCGCACGATACGAAATCAAGATGCGGAGCGATAAGAATTGTGTAAAAAAAAAAAAAAAACACGCGTTGGTTGATAGTATGTCAATCTCGGCTATCTTCATTTTTCAAACAACTCCGCTCGTCTGACAATCTTTTTCTATTGTGATTTTTTTCTTATACACAGCAACACGTCGGCAGTCGCTTTCAGACGAGCGCACTGACGTCGTTGGACCGACTGCCGGACAGAACTACGTGGATCGAGATCTCCGGGCTGCGAATCGATCGTTTACCTGCGTACGTGTTCTTCCGCTTCGGCAACAGCCTCCGCAATTTAGAGCTGCGCGATTGTTTGATCGGCTCGATCGAGCCGGGCGCGTTCGCCGGTCTTCATCAGCTTCAGCGTCTCACGCTCGCCGGCAACCGGCTGCCGGTGGTGACCGCTCATTGGTTCAGCGATCTCACGACGCTCCAGCAACTGGTCCTCGCGCGGAACAACATCGAGCGCATCGAGCCGGGCGCGTTTCGTCCGTTGGCCGACACCCTGCGCCATCTTGACGTGCGATACAATCGACTGCGGTGCTTATCGACCGACGAGTTGGCGTATCTGAGACACCTCGAGCGGCTCGACGCCGTCGGTAATCCGTGGAATTGCGAATGCCGCAGGAATCTGCTGAAATATCTGACGGATCGCAACATCGGTTACGAGATCAGCGATGGTCGATGCTACGAAGAAGATGAAATTGTCGATGACGGAGAGCAACACACCGATGTAAATATATGTTGCACAAAGTTGTTTTCATACAAATCTTTTTAAACCGTTCACTTAAATATTGGACGGTATAAAAAGATCGTTTTTAAGTAACAGAATATTTTATTTTTATATTTTTATACTCTGATATTTTTCTATGTTAATTCCCTATGATTTTACGTACCTATGTCTATTGTATAGATTGTCGTGAGCACATATGGCCAAATTCGCTGGACGACTTTCGATCAAGTTTTGGAGAAGAACATCACCATATCGAGACCACCAACCGAGATCGAGATTAAGACGGATAGACCACCGGTTCACAGAACCGGTACCTGCGTGCAGGACAGGAGGGAACAATCCCGACAGGTGTTCATTTGCAGCGGCATCGTCTCGCTCAGAGAACTGGATGCCATACCTCGCTCAGCTCATATCATTCGCATCATTTTCTCGAATTTAAAAACGATTCCGACGCGAGCGTTCGCTCGCTTCGACGGCTGGCTCTCCCGACTCGAATTGCGCGACTGCGGCATCGAAAATATCGAGCATCGCGCCTTCGTCGATCTGTTCAACTTGGACTACCTGTCGCTTCACAGCAATCACCTGGAATTGATAACGTCCGAAATGCTGGAGGGCCTGACGAAACTGCGACATCTCGACTTATCTCGCAATGACATCCACCGAATCAACAACGACGTGTTCGCCACGTTGCCGATGCTGCACAGCCTCGATATCTCGGAGAATTACATGAACTGCTTCGGTGTCGAGTACATGGCGCAGAAAATGCCGTATCTGTCTTCTCTCAAAGCGTACGGCAATCCGTGGAGTTGTCTGTGCGGCTCCAAACTGGCTGATTTTCTAGACTCCCGCAGGATACCGTATAATCGCGATTCTCTGCTGCAAATGAGCGAGTATTGTTTTATTAACGCGACCACGACCCCGTACTCGACAACAGTAACTATTCCGAGAACGACAACGACCACGACCGAGCCACCCTCGATAGGTATATACGAAGATCGCGTTCAAGGTTCTTGTACTCGTCACGAGGAGACCACGGGACCGCGATATCGTTGCGTCGGCGGCAATTTGGCCTTGCTCAAGAGCATATCATCCGACGCCGTCTCGATCGAGTTTTACGAAGGAAACTTGTCTCACCTACCGCCCAATTCTCTCTACAAGTTTCAAAATCTAAAAGAACTCATTATAAGAAATTGCGGTCTACGGACTATCCAAGTCGGCGCCTTCAGAGGTCTGGATTCTCTGGAACGTCTCACCATTCAAGACAATCCGCTGACATCTATCGAAGCGGACTGGTTCACCATACAGCGTCTCGAGCGGCTCGATCTGCGCGGCAATTCTATTCGCTACATCGCGCCGGACGCTTTTCGCCATCTCCACAAGCTGGTCTACCTGAATCTCGAGGGCAACGATCTGCAATGCATCTTTACTAGCGATCTACAGAACATGCCGGATCTGCACATCGTCGAGTTCGCTGGCAATCCTCTCAAGTGGCGTTGCCGCATGGATCTGGAGCAATTCTTAGAAACGCGAAAGATCAAGTTCGTGAAGGTGGAAAATTCGTGTGAGGGCAAAAAGATAATGAGAAATCTCCTTTATCAAAATCGAACCGCGGAACCGCTGGAATGTCCACCCGGTTGTTCGACGGCACCTGACATTGCACGAGAAACAAGTTTAATTTTTATAACATTTGCGTTGTTTTTCGCGATATATTAACGCACCAGTCGTCTTCCACGTAAAGACGAAATGTTCTGGCGGATCGTCATTTTGCGAAGTCGTCTTTGAAATTTGTCTTCCTTCGACGATACTTTTTACAATTCCGTATCACAGCTTTTTCTTCGACAACTAACACATATCTCACGTTTGATATAAAAGAAAAGGAGATTAGTATTTTGAGATTTTTAACACCGAGTAGTTTTCATAATATACAAATGCTAAACACTACACAACGTACGTATACAAATGTGTTCAATGTGTTCATATACGAAAACGCTTAAGCCAAAAACATAAATACGTGTATTTAATTTTGCGAATATACACACGTATATAAACTTATAAGAATTTAATATTGTATATTGACCGGATAATACCGTAAGATAACGCGCTTGTTGATCTCTAGTTAGTTCAGTAGATTGAATGAAAGTAATAACTGTTTGCAATGTAGTGGTTCAATTAAAAGTCGTATGATTAGTAAACAAATCGAAATAAGATTTGAACTGAGGTAAATTGTTAAGAAATTTGTGCTTATTGTCGAGAGGAATGAAAGGGACCATCGATAATTGATTATCTGGAACAGAGTCTCGATTCTTGAAAAACTTTCGTGTGCGAAAGTTGTTCAATAATCGAAACACACGCGAAAGGAACTGTTAGAGTTATGTATAAGACTTATGCCACACTTACGTAAACAGTAAAGTTTAACAGTAAAAGAAATGTGTTTAGCATTAAACTCATTTACCGTATACAAATGCGTGCGACGCTAAAGTACTCTTCTTATTTGTGTTCATTTAGTATAAAAAACAAAAAAAAACAAAAAATTGTATATAATACATATTTATTGTCAGAATTGTATAACGATTTACTTGCTACTAAAAGGTACAAGTTTTAATAAAAAGATTATTTTGTGCAACAAAATAAAAAAAAAAAATCTTTTCCATTTTTTATTAACACAAAAGAACTATGTAGTCAAGTCAAGGAAAGGTTTTTTTTCTCAAGGTCCTGGATGTGGATAAAAGCAATTTGAATCCAGATTTCGATGCTGCACATCTTTTTGTTTATTTTGTGTAATAAATACAATAAACTCCCGTTAGAGAAGTAAACTTATTGTTACTTTTGCAGCATAAATCTTTTCGAACTTTTATTTACAGTATCATAATGCGGTTAACGCAAAATTATGCGCCGTTTAGTTTTGCATTATGTGTGACGATATACGTAGACTAGATCGAAGCTACGAGACGAGAAATCCACGATGCCCCATCGCGCGTTCAGCGCGGGATTCGTTATAAACTGTGTCTGTCTGCACAATATATATGTATACATGTATGTATATATACACACACACACACAAACATTATCTCAGCAAGGTTCGAAGCGGACAGCCACATTTATAAGCTCTAACGCTGAACGCGCGATGAACTAACAAATATTACATAACGATACAAACGATTTGTTTACCTTTCGAGAACTTAGAAGTTGATGGGTTTGCCGAAATAGGCTGCTAAATGAGCTTCTCTGAGTGCCTCAGCGCATGTCTGTACAAACCATTATATAAATTACAAAATAACAGTAAAATTGATTTCTATCAATTGAGCTATAAATATTTCATAAAAAAAAGTTTTCTAAATAAAACAAACAAAGAAAAATTTAGTAGAGAATTAGTTTTAATCAGTTGTACTCACCGGATGTGCGTGACACACGCGTGCAACGTCTTCCGCGCTGGCGCCATACTCCATCGCGAGAACTGCCTCATTGATAAGCTCTCCCGCAGCCGGACCAATCATGTGCACGCCTAAGATCTTGTCCGTTTTGCTATCGGCAAGTACTTTGCTGAAACCGTCCGTCTCTAAATTCGTTTTCGCTCGAGAATTTGCCATGAACGGAAACTTGCCAACTTTGTAGTCGATACCTTCCTTCTTCAGATCTTCTTCGGTCTTACCAACCCAGCCTACTTCCGGATGCGTGTATATCACGCTCGGCACGCAGTTGTAGTCTATATGGACCGCACCTGTATATGTTTCGCAGCAATTAAAATAAAGTAAAAAATTAAGCAAGAATTAAAACAATTCACGTTTGATCGAATCAGAAAAAGAAAGAAAAACAAGTGTATTAAGCAATAATTACCTCCAGCAATACCCTCTACTGTGATTATGCCCTCGTCTTCGGCTTTATGAGCCAGCATTGGTCCATGAATGCAATCTCCGATAGCGTAAATGCTAAAAATTTTATTACAGGAACATTATTCGATAGCAGACATCAAAAGACAGGTGAAGAAATTAACATAATTGTGCGAATTTGAGACTTACCTAGGAACCACCGTCTGGAATCGATTGTTGACAGGTATCCTGCCCTTCTCGTCCCTCTCGATGCCCAGATCTTCGAGACCCAAGTTTTGCGTAAACGGCCTTCTGCCAACGCACACCAACAATACGTTGCAAGCCAGGTCTTCTTTCTTGCTAGGATCCTTCGCGTCTTCAACGGAAACTATGATCTCGTTGCCGCTTTTATTGGCAGCCGTGACTTTCGTTCCTAATTTAAACTTAAGACCCTGTTTGGCGAGGATCTTTTGCATTGTTTTACTAACTTCCCCGTCTATGCCCATGCCACCGATCGAAGGTAGGAATTCAACGGCCGTTACATCGGAACCTAATCTGCAGAAGCGATGATTAGCAAATGTGTTATTGTTTTTTTTTCGATAAACTGTGATTTCAATGCAAACCTCTGCCAAACTGAGCCTAATTCTAATCCGATTACTCCAGCCCCGATGACAATGAGACTCTTGGGGACTTCACTGAGCGACAACGCGCCTGTTGAAGATACAATCTGTTTCTCATCGATCTCGATGCCAGGAAATGGCGTTACTTCACTGCCGGTTGCTATAAGAATGTTCTTTGCGTTGATGGTCGACTCAACAGATCCATCCGGCTTCAAAGCTGTCACTTGATTCTTGCCGGTGATTTTCCCATGACCCTTGACCCATTCAACCTTGTTTTTCTTAAACAGCCCAGCTATTCCACCTGTCAAGGCCTTGACTACATTTGTTTTCTGTTCCATAAGTTTGTTGAGATCCAGTTGAACATTTGACACTGCAATGAAAACATTCAGCAATTATTTAATATCACAATGTGACTTGAGATGAATAGACAATTTGTCTAGTTTAAATACTTACCAACAACTCCACGATTTGCCAAATCTCCACTGTGAGCCATATGATAATAATGTGAATTGTTCAAAAGTGACTTTGATGGAATGCATCCAACATTGAGACATGTGCCACCTAGAGTCTGACCTTTCTCTACGCAAACAGTCTTCATGCCCAATTGCGCAGCTTTAATCGCTGCTACATATCCACCAGGACCAGCTCCGATCACCACTAAATCTGCATCTATCGTACTGGCGTATCTGCGCTGCTGCGCTGCTGTCATTCCAGGAAGAATGCGTTTTACGCATGTTGGCTGACAAAAAATAATATTATCTAATAGTTTTTCAGATTTTGACAAATATATTTAAGAAATAAACGTACATGTATTGAGTTATAAATTGTGGAAGAAAGAAAAATGAGAAAAACGGCATAGATCATCTCATTATAAATTTTTCTAGCTGTATTTTTTAAATTTTTTCTCTTCTTTTTGTGATTATGTATCATATCGCAGATATGCTTTACACAGAGTGCGAAAAGTGCAACATGGTGTAGCTAATTTTAAGAACACATTCAGAGCACAGAGGATGACATAACCATGATTCACAGATCCGTAATAAAACAGATTATGAACAAAAAATTGAAAGACAATTTGCGACGAGCATCGCAAACGTAATCACGAACGTTCTCTTTGATAACCTAACCTAACCTGAAAGCAATTTGTGCGAGGAAATAAGTCACAGAAAATGTTGCGAAAGACACGAGAAAGTTGAAGATCGGTGAAAAGTCACTCGCACATGTTGAATCAGAGGATGTCTCTGTTCGAGACTTACCCTGACGGAGGTGGTCACCAGATTCCAAATGCTGGCTTGCATCATTTATCCTTCTACTACACTTTCGCGCTATATATGTGGTTAAGGTCCCGGATACGTGCGGAGTACTATCGTGTGTGTCACGAATCACGAGATGAGTTCGCCGCCGCCGGTGACTTTGTTCCGAATATTCCGATCAGTTCCGATTTCTAAATACCACAACTTTAAGGCTCTGTTTTCATGATACGTAGATACGCATTGTCTCATTTATTGTGGAACAGGCTTTAGTGTTCGAACAGGTTGTCAAGCGCGACGCGAGATGGTGCCAGCGAGTCCGTTTCGAGCAGCCATTTTGTCGCTGGTCTCCTACGTGTGCAAAAGGAATGAAAAAGAAAGGTAAGCCGTTACTCTACAACCAAAAGAAATAAAAAAAAAGAAAAAAGAGGAAACGAGAAACGAAATGGCAGATAATGATGTGCGATAAGGGATGTGACCTTGCACAATCCTATAAATCGGAACAACATTCTGCCAAAAGTACGTAATACAGAAATGAAAGTAAATCAAAGATCTGCTGGTAGGTAGCCAAACATTTTTATATTGCACTACGTCGAGATGACTATTACAATTCGAATTAAACATAAGGGGGAGAGAATATAATTATGGCAGATAAAACCAATAAAATAATGAAATGCAGTAATATTTAATATGAACAAAAGGTTAGAAAAATAAAAAAAGTATAAATAAAAAATTTTTTTTAGTGGGTTATTTGGAAAGTACATAGCGTTTTTTTTTTACTGAAATTTAAAGATTTGAAATTTAATTTTGCGGCAATGGAATGTGTAAAACCGGAAAATTCAAGTTTTTAATAGAACAAATTCGGTACAGTCTCTTTCGCCGGAAATTGTAAATCGATTGACGCATGAGCGTTTTAGACGACGTCGCGACGCCGTCATCATCGTCTCGCCTATACAATCCTCGTCATAATTCACGACGAGTCGCACTCTACTTATATCAGTTTTTTTTTTTCTTTAGGCGAGATTGAAAGAAAAGCGCGCGCTGTATACAAAAGGAAAAGAAGCATAACAAAGGAAAGATAGCGAGGAAAGAGGTGAAACTCGAAGAGAGGAAGAGAGAATAAAACTAGCAAAACAAAGCAAAAAAGAAAAACAGTACATAACAACAAGGCGAGAGAAAGCAAAATATACAAGCAGAAGATGCAAGTACAATAGTATAGCGATAAGTAACTTTTACAGAAAAGTTTTCTTTGTTTGAAAAATATATCAAATGCGAATAATTTATATTTACAAAATTTATACACAGTTTAAAAAAAAAAAAGAGCAGTTTCGTAAGTCAAGAACATTTGATAAACAATTTCCCGAGAAATTGATTTCATAACGTGAACGTGTTATTAA